>QZGG01000130.1:0-252969 GCA_006409495.1 Sedum album
TCCACAGAGCAAACTAAGCTTATACACTAGTTAACAATTAATTTTTGTTAGTTACCTAAAGCAAATATGAATTTTTGTGGTGTTTTTAATTTGTATGTGTGACCAATGTAACGGGTTTGTATTATATCAAAAAGATTTCAGGTCTAGGCAACTTGTTCAATGCATCCAACCTAAGGTTCATACGGGTTATATATTGCTAATGTTGAATATCATTTATGTCACAAATCAAACACTAAATTTTGTTAAGTATTAGATTGGTACCATTCATACAATTAGGCTTCACTCTTCCAATTTATTAGCCTACTCAAACATTCTTTTAACCACCACTTCCACTGCAATGACTGAAAGAAAATGTTTGGGCTAAGTTGTAGATAGTCAATCATCATATGCCTCATGTTACTTCCGTTGTCATGAGAATATGAATCAACTAATCTTGTGTACACTCTAAGCACCTATCTTCCAATATGATGTAGAGCTAATAATCTAAATGAGGCATTTTATCAAACACCTGGCAGATATAATTATCGAATACAGGAAACGTAACAAAACTAATAGCAATTCATCTCATATAACATTTATGTTATGATTATAAGTATAGGATACATTTAACAAGACAACCTAGACCATGGAATAAGGAGATTAATCACTAATCATACTGAATTGTTCCATTCTGTTAAGAAATGTTCGAATATTTTTATCAGTACAATTTCATTCTGTCAGATTAGAGGGATTACATCCTTGTTGTTCTTCAAGAGGTCTTGAGATTCACTCCTTTCTGTTTTCTCTATTTTTCTCTCTTTCTTCTTCTCCATACTCGATCGATCCATCCAAACGTCTTCAACAAACGAATTTACAGTGTTGCTTCAGTTCCCTCGATTGCCTCGGTATGGTACCGAGGTATTTTGTGCTCTGCTAGCTCGGTCTCGGTTGCCTCGATGCCATACCTAGGACAATTTGATCAGTGAGTTGAATTTGGGTTGGTTGGTAACCTCGATACCCTCGATATGGTAGCGAGGTAAATTTGCTCAGAAGCTTCGGCTAAATTGTTTGGGTCGGTACCTACGGTTCCCTCGGTCTAGTACCGAGGTTCTGCCATCCTTTTGACACAAAAACTCAAATTTTGTTCGACAGCTTCAATTTTTTCGTATCTTTACCTAGAACCTGAAAAGATGATAAATTTGTTTAAATAGCATGCGAGATATCAATTTCTCAACGATACTGTCTAAAGATTTAGGACTAGATGAATGATAAATTTCAACTCATCAAAATACTCCACACCTGAACTTTTGTTTGTCCTCAAACAACAACCAGGATTAGATATGCATATGTTCAACGTTTTATCTTCTTTCTTTGGAATCACATATTCCAAAATTCACTCAAATTTCAATCAAGACAAGCAGTCATTAGGCATCACAATTAGTCATTCATTCCACCAAGAAATTCAATGAGCAAACTAACTGAATTGCAGGTAAGTCTGTTGCACGCAATTGTTAATCATGCCACTCACTTCAGACTCTTGTACATACTGACAGCGCGTCGTTGTGCATTGCAAATCTAAATTTATATCCTACTCAAAACTAGTATAGCAATAAGCAGGGTCGAACCCAAGGGAAAGTAATCTAGTCTAAGAGTTATACTACAGCTAATCCTACTCCTATCAGGGGGTTTTATGATTGTTTGAAGCTACAACTAAAGGTACTAATAAAAGAAAATACAGTTCAGGGAATCTCATTGCAACATGTAATCATAGACCAAACATGCATCAATCTAGTAAATTATAATTGTTCTAATTAGATAGTCCCGCTAGGGTTGTTACCTAATTCTAGTTCTATCTTCTATTACCCGCTAGAGTCTCAAGAAGACGTAACAATTACCTAACAAATCACCACAATAGTTCCACCGCTAGGCTTTGCTACTATAACAATCCAATTAAATATCATGCAATTGATATAAACCTAATTTCACCGCTAGGCTAGGTCAAGCAAATAACAAAGCATGCAATACATAACAAGAACAGAATTCACTATATTAAAACATGCTATTCAATGGTCTCATACAAAGTTGCAACTAAATTCCCCAAACTGGGAATTAGCTACTACTACAAAACATTAATCTAAAATTGAGTTCGAAGAGGAAAACTTTTCGTGGTCGTCCAGGCTCTCCTATGAATTAGGGTTAACACCCTATTTATAATGCTGCTGAAGATTCTGAATTGGGCTGGGCCAGACAGATCCACGGACCCTTAAGTAATATTTCCCGCTGACCCTTACGGATTAAATTAATTCTTCGGCGACCGTGGAAATAATTCTTCAGCGTCCATGGCTGACGTCAGCATGATGTCATACAACTCCTTCCTTCGTCTTTTGATCCGAATTCGCATAAAATGCTCCATTAGCGTGTAAAAGCTCTCTTGCAGTCATAATATGCCTGAAATGTAAAACATTACGAAAAGGTAATATTTCACAAACAAAACATCAAAAATATATGGAAATAAGACAATGATGGATCGTATAAATACGCTCCATCACATACATTCACCTTTTCTTTTCTTTTCTTTTTTTCTCTCGGCCTTTGGCCTCTTTACAGATGCTTTCAAGGAGGAACTTTTCATCCATATCCTCGGCAGCTGTAATGTCATTTTCTTTCTCTTTTTTTATCACTCTACACTTAAAACTTTGCTCAGAATCATTAATAAGATGAATGATTGACAGGATGAACTTAGCTACCAAGAGATTTTTGATATGAGCACAAAGGTCACCTTGAGGCCATTAATGTAAATCTATTTCATTTCAACGATCAATTGGTGCATGCAGTAATTCATGTTGTACTTTCAGTAAACTCATTGTGTACGTATGAGGGATGTCTTTAGATAGATGGAAAGATGAAACAGTTTCATTGGCAGACATTACCCACACTCATATCAATCGTCCCAGTTTCATTCTCAGTGTTTCATGCCAACTTAAGTGCATCAATAACTTTCATACATGGTTTAGATCCATCAATTTCTATTTAAGCATGAATTAGATGAAAGTGAAGACTTAAGATGCAATCTATCATGATGCCCACACGAATACCAAGCTTAGTCCCTAAGCAATGAAATAATCGAAAGGAATAAAAGACTAGAAAACTCCTCTTCCGTGTTGATGTTTATAATTGATCTCCCAAGGTTATATCTGCTACAAAACCTCATGTTCTCTGATAATATGCTCAAGTCTGATGTTATACTATTCAAGGGAAGACAAACATATTAGTTCATACCACAATAAATTTCTAAATGTTGGTAAGGCATTCATCAAACATCAAATGTTCAGCACAATGAGACATCAAAACATCAGTTCAAGAAACAATCAAACATCCGAATCAAAAAGGAAAACAGACGCATCATATTCGCGTAGCATACATAACCATCTAATCTAATGCAGTGTAGGTGCGACTCCTGTGTCTATCTCCATCGAATCCTCAACTATCTCCTCAGTAGGTGGAGTGGCTGCAAGCGGTGGCTTAGAAGATGCAAGTGGTGACTCAGCAGCTGCTACTGGCAGCTCAGAAACTGCACAAGCAGGGCAATCAGTGTTCTCACGAGGCAAGGTGGGAGGTGTGTGTGTGAGATAGCAAATGTGTAGCCCAATTAGCGCGGTTACACTCACACTGATGCCTAAAACCTGACTGGAGCTGAGATACGCTTTCCATTAACCGCTGCTGGTTCTCAAGGATGCGGAGAAGTTGTTGTTGAATGCTCTGAGTCACAGCGGTGCTTGAAGACGACTGAGGCTGATCAGGTTTCAACCGTTTCCTTTTCCTTTCTGCCTTCCCTTTAAATAGCAATGGTAACTTAGCTTTGTGTTTCCAACTCAAGTCGGGGTTCATCATATTACTTGAAATCATGTATTGTCGATTTAGTACCCGCGTCCAAGGATCGAAAATCTAGATAAATCAAAGTTTTCCGCAATAGCAATTTCCGCAATTATCACTCCCCATCCTAAAGCTGAATTTTGCACCTTCGTATCTCCCCAATCTTTGAAATTCAAGGTGAATATCTCAATGAAGTCTATGAGCATACCTTGGTGCATTCCTTCCATGATCCCGTGTAAATTCTTCGCCACTTTCCATCCTCGGATATAAGTTAACCACAATTAGACGGTGCGCACATTTCCATAACAGATCTCTAATACACGCTGCAGGAGAACCACAAACAAAGTAGCTATTCAAACCGGTAATATAATTCCAAAACAGTTTTCTATCAATATCCACAAATGATGGTACACCACAAACATCAATTGGAAATCCTAGACATTCTGAAATCCTTTCTCTACTCCAACTAAAATGCCTCCCTCCCAATTGGAATATCCATTCAACCGTTACGTTATTAGCCTGCAACGCTTTGAACGTACTTAAAAATTCAATCAACAAGATATCATACGAGTGAAAATCAGGCAAGTTAAAGATGAAACTGAAACCAAAACCGGATGTAGTAAAAATCTCTTTCAATCTGTCATATAGTCCATAACGTTCCAAATCCGGTTTATCCGAAACAATGATTGGGACGGTCAATTTCTTCGCCTCATTGAGAGCATCAAACCATACTATAGCTACCATGTCCAAAAAGGGTTGTCCTTGCTAGACTTGTACAATAGTTTGCGCAATGGTTCCGGTGGGGGGAGCACGAGGAGGCCGCCACTAGTGCTAGTGGCCAGAGCTTTGGTCCTCGTCGTGGTCCGCTTAGGTTTCGCAGAGGCGGTTGGCATTGATCGCGCGACTGGGGTCTTGGTCATGCGACTGGGGTTAGACGGCATGGTGGCTCGGTCGGGTGGATTGGTTGGTCAAGCTTTTGGTAGGAAGGGGTGGTTAGATTTGGTCAAGAATGATGGGGAGAGTAAACTGTCAATTTGGGGATTTGGAAATTTGGTTAGAATAAGTGGGGCGGGTCGGTTAGTCGGGTGAGTTGGTAGAGTATCGACTCGTTCACACTCTAAAATCGCTCGCTACGCTCAATACCGTACCCAGGGTATAGAGGTAATTTTCATCAATGAGTTCAATTTTTCTCAGAGGCCTCGGTATGCTTGATATGCTCGATACCAAACCGAGCTGTCGTGCCTTGAATACGTTCGATAGGCTCGGTAGGCTTGGTACCATACCCAGGGTACGAGGTGATTTTTATCAATAGGTTCTTCTTCGTCAGGAGCCTCGGTATGCTCGGTACCAAACCGAGGTTAGCGTGTACTGAAGATGTTCGGTAGGCTCGGTATTGTACCTTCAGTACCGAGGTGATTTTTATCAGTGGATCAAGTATTTCTCAGAGGCCTTGGTATACTCGGTATGCTCGGTATGCTCGGTATGCTCGGTATCAAACCGAGGTTAATGTACGTTGACTCCGGTCAGTTTGCTCGATATCGTACCCAGGGTACCGAGGTAAATTTGCTCAGTAGGGTCAACTTCTTAAGGGACCTCGGTACGATTTGTATGCTCGGTACCAACTCGAGGTTAATCTATATTAGGTATCGCTCGGTTCGATCGGTACCCTTACCTAGTGTACCGAGGTGAATTTGTCCGGTGGGTGCAACTGGTTCTGGAATGACTTGGTACCCTCGGTACCAACCTAAGATGACCCAACACTTTTTTGGCTTTCTTTTATGTTTCTTTTATACAAAACCATCGGTAATGAGATTTTGCTGAAAGAAGAAATTTTACATAAGTTAAACCAGAATACAAACTTGCTCAAAGTGCTTAAAGTTTCACACAAGGATGGAGTTTTAGCACTTATTCATAACCAGAAAAGCCAAACTAGAAGAAGCGATCACTGATACGGCAAAGAAAGTTCGGTAAACTCTATGGGTTGGATGAACCTTCGTCATCCTGCTGATTCTTCTAATTTCCCCCGAACGAGCTCTTTGTGGATGTTTTGGTTCATACACATCTGTAGAACTTGATGGATTGATCATCTTTGTCATTCCCATTGTACGAAAGTCTAGTTCCTTACGCGTTCTAGGGATATCATCAAACAAGAAATGCTCGTGGTAAGCAAGCACCCAACAAATAGGCCTCCTCCTAAAGCCTTGTTGGAGCTCCTCGGATCACTCCATTTCTCAAACCGGTTCGTTACAAAGTCCAAATGGCATTCGCATGTAGGCGAATGTACCATAAGAGCAAGTAAAAATAGTTTTTTTCTTGACCATGTGGGTGAATAAGGATCTGGAAAAATCCACTATAACCATCAAGATAACAGAAAACTATGATTAGCTAGTCTCTCAAGCATTTTGTCAATAAAGGAAAGAGGGAAGTGATATTTCCTTGTGGCTTTGTTCAACTTACGGTACTCAATACACATACGCCAATCTGTTATGGTTCTTGTTGGTATTAACTCATTCAGTTCGTTAGCCACAACGGTAAATCCTCCCTTCTTTGAAACAACATGTATCGAACTAACCCAATTTGAATCAAGAATGGAGTAGATAGTACCAGCATCCAACTATTTCATTATCTCTTTCTTAACAACCTCACTCATGGTGGGATTTAATCTACATTGGTGTTCCTTGGATGGTTTGGCGTCATTTTCTTGTATTTTCTAAAAACATGCAGCAATCTCGAAGTCACATCACACGTCAAAGCAGAATTCACAATCACCGGACACGCGGAATGTGTATACCTTAGGCTTGTCGGTAAAGCTTTGAGTTCTTTCTTGCAAGGCTCCTTACCTTCTTGAGTTGTCTTTGACATTTCGCTCTTCATGTCCTCCAACTCGATGTCCTCTCCTAAATCAATAGTTCTCATGCTACACTCATCAGTATCTTCAAGACTCATAGGGTTAGATGAAGATAGAACACAATGATCAATCAAATCAAATGAGCTAATGCAATTACAATCAAACATTGAACATGGTGTCTTGCATGAATTTTCTAAAGTAAAAGCGATTTCCTCGTTACCAATATGCAATACCAGTGAACCATGTTTAACATCTATCACAACCCCTACAATAGCTAGAAATGGTCTAGCCAATGTAATCGGTATTTCTTTTTTCTCTTCCATTTCTAGGACAATAAAATCTACATGGATATAGAAGTTTTTTACTTTAATAGGAACATCTTCAAGAATCCCCTTAGGGAACCTTGAAGATCGATCCGCTAATCTTAAACATATTGATGTAGGAGTAAGTTCACTAAGATCAAGCTTTTTACACAAAGAGTATGGCATGAGAGAAATGCTAGCACGTAGATCACATAATGCACGTACGATATTAAAACTTCCAACACTGATAGGAATGGCAAAGCTAGCAGGATCTCCTAGCTTCTTAGGCAATGAATTTTGAACTATTGCACTACATATTTCATTTAATGCAACAGGTTCATGCTCACCAATCCTACACTTCTGAGAAATAATATCTTTCAAAATTTAGCGTAAGTAGGAACTTGAGAGATTACCTCAGTAAATGACAGCGTCACCTGAAGCTTCGTTAGCATATCTATGAACTTTTAAAAGAGAGCATCCTTATTGCTCTTTGCTAGCCTATGTGGAAATGGAACTCTAGGTTTGTAGATTGGTAATTCATCAACTGCGGGCTCCTCAACCATTGCCTCAACATTCTCTTCTTCTTGTTATGCATTTGCATCCTTCTCTTCACTTAATCCCCTATCTGAAACTTCTTTTTCTTAGGAAGTGCGAGCTTTAGCAAATTCAGGATCTATCACTATTCCACTCCTTACAGTGATGGCACATCAAGACTCGTTATTATTGTTAATAATGGGTTTTGAAGGAAGTTTACCTTGTGATCTAGACATCGATGCTGCTTGTTGTGCAATCTGCGTTTCCAAGTGTTTGTCATGAATGGAAAGCTCATCCAACTTTGCATTCACTCTCTTTGTATCCGCTATAAGTTCAGCTAGAATAGCTTCCAAAGTGGGATTAGAGATATTAAAAGAGGTTTGAAACGGTGTTTGCGTTTGATGTTGATTGCCCTGAGAATGTTGGGTTTGATAGTCCTTTGAATATTGCATCGGTTTTTTATTTCTATTGTAAGTCCTCTGCCCTTGCTGATTGTTCCGAATAAAATTTGAGTTCCCTGATTCGTTTGATACCATTGATTACCTTGATATTGTCTTGGCTAAAATCCAGGAGGGATAGGTTCTTGTGTTTTGTATGAAAAGTTTGGATGATTTTGGTTGCTCGAATGATAAGTAGGATTTGTACTTGACCCATAAGCACCTACATTCTGTCTAACCATATAATTAACATCCTTATTACTAATCTCTTCTTCAAGAGGCATCGTGAGTGGACAATGGGTTGAATGAAGGTCAAGTGATGCACAAATCTCACACCCTCTTGCAGCAGCAGAACCACTGCCCTAATTAGAATCGAAGTTTCCAATAGCATTGATCAAGGTATCAAACTTCTTTGACAATGCTTCAATAGCATCATTTGTACCCACAACAAAGGTTGTCTGAGTGTTAGAATGTTTTCGAGGGTTGGACCTCTCGCTTGTCCATCTGTGGGCATTACTAGACATTTTCTCAATAATTCTTTCGTCATCCTCTGGTGTGTGATCTATAAGGGATCCACCTGCTCCTTGATCGACCGTAGCTCGTACATCATAATCTAACCCATTGTAAAATGAATGAACAACAAGCCACTTAGAAAGACCATGGTGTGGACAAGCTCTCAAGAAACCCTTGAAGCGCTCCCAAGCCTTATACAATGTCTCACCTGGCATTTGTCCAAAGTCACAGATATTTTTTCTATATTGAGCCCTTTTTTCGGATGGAAATCATTTGGTTAAAAATACTTGTGCTAACTCGTCCCAAGTGCTGAACGTCCTGGGATTATAACTCCATGAACGCACGAGTAGAATGTAGTAGTAAATAAGAGTGCTAAAAGTAACTAGGTAGTGAAATTACTAACTAATCCTAATTCAATGATAAGCTAACTCGTTGCTCCCTGGTAACGCCGCCATTTTGACGTGCAATATTTTGTCAATGCAATCTAGCTACCTAAACCAAGTATAAAGTTTTTGGTGTTTTTCTAAGTTTGACCAATGTAATGGGTTTGCATTATATCAGAAAAATTCCAGATCTAGGCTACTTGTTCAATGCATCCAACCCAAGGTTCATACGAAATCTACATTGCTGATGTTTTGTAGAATATCATTTACGTAACAAATCAAACACTAAATTTCGTTCAGTATTAGATTCGTATCATTCATAGAATTAGGCTTCACTCTTTCGATTTATTAGCCTACTCAAATATTCTTTTAATCACCAACTTCTATTGCAATGACCAAAAATTGGCTTAGAAGCTTCAGCAAAAATTGTATGGGTTGGTATCCTCGGTTCCCTCAGTAGCGTTCCGAGGGTTTGCAACACTTTTGACACAAAAACTTAAATTTTGTTTGACAACTTCGATCCTTTCGTATCTTTACCTGGAACCTGAAAAGATGATAATTTTTTTTGAATAGCATGTGAGATATCAATTTTTCAACAATATTTTCTAAAGGTTTAGTACTAAATGATTGTTGGATTGAATTCAAATAACGACTGAGATTTTAATCCGCGTGTATCTATTCAACCAATTGTGTCGCAAAAAGTTTATAACATCGCTTTAGTATAAAAGGCACTGTAAAAATATAAGACTTATTTTTTCAAAATAAAATATCGGTATGTAACAATGTTTTATTATATAGGCGTTTTCTATGTGGTATTATTTTATAGGCGCTGTCATATGGAATTATTTAACAGCATTAAGCGTCGTTGTATATTTTTTATTGATTTTTTATGTTCTTAGTTTAAGTATTTGATAAATAAAGAAACGGATGTGATTTCAATGATTTTCAAGATTGAAGTTGATTGAAAATATTTTCAAATTTATATTTTGCTTGCGTTTTCTTTGTATATTGATTGATCTTTCGTCATTCATATATGCTGAATCTCTAAGCTATAGTGAGGATCAATCACATTTAGTGAATGCTAATTATTCAAATGCTGATCGATATGCATATTTTTCTAGGGGTGTCCATTGGGCTTGAAAGCCCTAAAGCCCGAAAAAAGCCTGAGCCGAGAGCCCCGGGCCGGGTTAGGGTTTGAATTCCGAAGCCCGATCGGTCCGAAAAGCCCAGCCCGATGCTAGGCACGAAAAAGCCCGACCAAAAAAATTAAATTTTTAATAAATATATTATTTTAAAATTCAAAGTATGTAATATTTATATCATTTATATAACATCAAGATAACGTACAATGATATAAAAAACACATATGTAATTGGTAAAGCTCATTATATTACAATTAAATTCATTATTCGTTGAACATATTATTTAAAACTATTGTAAAAAATCCTTATAATTAAAGTGGTTTAAAATATGTGTTTCAAGTTAATTAAATTTAAAAAAAATTGAAAATTAGGCTTGGTAAAGCCCGGTCAAACCCGGTCAAATCCGAAAGTCAAAGAGCTTGAAAAGCCCGTGGGCTTTGCGATTTTAATGGCCCCGCCCGGCCCGAATTTTTAGGGTCGGACCGGGCTCAGGCCTAACGATTTACTTGAAACCCGGTCAAATGTATTGAATGATACTAAGCTTATTTAAAAAAATGATTTTTAATATTTCACAGCGCTATTAAATATACTTGAATTTTAGAAGCTACTAAATTCCAGATGACCACTGTTATAATATGTCATTTTCCACAAAACCACCAATATATTGTAATAGTACATTTGACCACCTTTATAATTACTGTCGTTATCAAAGAACCACCTCAGTTAACGGATGGGTGGTTAAATGGTAACCTAAGTGATTATAAAGGTGGTGAAGTGGACACTCATTTATTATAGAGATGGTGTATCGTAATAAAATACTATTATTATATTAAAAATTAATATATTTAACGGAATATTTGACGGAACAGTGATAAGTGGTTATTTGGGAATGATAAACGTTATACGGGTGGTCGAATGTAATATTACAATATACAGGTGCTTTTATAGAAAATGATTTATTATAAAGGTGATCATGTGGAATTAACCCTTTCAAGTATCTTGTTATATGTTTAGGGTTTGAAATTTGGACATGGGGGTTAGGGTTTCCATAACTACTTATAACAATGTTTATACTATTAGCGTGCCACGTTTTTAACTTCGCCTATTTTGTTGGCCATGTTGTTAAAATAGTCTTTGTCATACATCAAGCATATTACAAAGTCATGTACAACAACCTTTTTTTACCAAAAACATTGTTAAATATATTTTTAATAGTTCTATTTTATTTTGACAATGTTAGATAATGTTATGTTTTGTTTGAAAAACTTTTTATAACCTGTTACATTAAGTAAAACCAAAATTACACAACAAACTTTCGGATGACAAAACTTTTAAAGAACAACTAAATTACACTTTCAACACTTAATTGAAGTTTTATAAATTGAAACTCTAAACAAGGAGTATCGTTATGTATATAATTTTTAGGGTTTTTTAGCGAAAACCACCCTTCCAATACATCAATTTGAACAAAACCACCCCTTCAAAAAAAAATTTGACTTAACCACCCACAAATATCAAAACTATTTAATATGACTTTTTCAACAGGTCAACCGGTAATTCTGACCGTTGACTTCGGTTGACTTATAATGACAATTTGAGTTTTTTGTATAAAACCACCCTTCCAATTACACAATTTAATCAAAACAACCCCTTTAAAAAAATTGACTTAACCACCCACACAAATATGAAAACTATTTAAAATGACTTTTTCAATAGGTTTATAATAATAAAAAATAAATAGAAATCTTAATTGGTAATTTACGGACTAATTACCAAATTAATTTCATTGACTTTGGTTGACATATCCACAAAATCAATTTCATTGACTTCGGTTGACTTACTATATGTACGGCGTAATTTATTTTAATTAATTTTGTTTATTCTAAAACCTAATTGGTAATTTACGGATTAATCAATGAAATTAATCGAAAATCCTAAAAACAAAATTTGTCAAACTCCTCACTACCATATGTATTTCACATAAGCCTTTACGACCGATCTCGATCTAGAATTTCATGAAATACAATTAGGTATAAGAAGTTTGACGAATTTTATTTTTAGGATTTTCAATTAGTTTTATTGAGTAGTCCGTAAATTATCAATTAGGTTTTAGAGTAAATAAAATTAATTAGAATAATTAGTTTGTAGATTTGGTAAGTCAACCGAACTCAATGAAATTATTTGGTAATTAGTACGTAAATTACCAATTATGATTTTTATTATAAATCAACCGAAGTCAACGATGTAAACCTATTGAAAAGTCATATTAAATAGTTTGTGGATGGTTAAGTCAAATATTTTTGGAAGGGATGGTTTTAATTAAATTATGGTATTGGAAGGTGGTTTTAGCAAAAAAAACTTTTTTTTATTAATTTTTATTATAAGTCAACCAAAGTCAACGGTCATAATTACCTGTTGACCTGTTGAAAAAGTCATATTAAATAGTTTTGATATTTGTGGGTGGTTAAGTCAAAAAAAAATTGAATGGGTGGTTTTGTTCAAATTGATGTATTGGAATGGTGGTTTTCGCTAAAAACCCTAAATTTTTAAGGTGCTCTCGATATTTTTGAATACATGCATGCATATATAAGTTTTGATGTAAGAAAATTGATGAGATTAGAACAATCCAACGGTTTAAGAATAACATTAACTACTTAATCCCCGACATAAAATATTTCTCTATGAAAGTCAACAAATGTCAAGTCGAATTCATCAATATGAACACTTGAACTATGCACCCATTTGTACTTAAATACATGAATCCAAAAATCTAGTAGCCGACAAATGTCTTTAATGACACCAAAGTATTTCACATTAACATGTACAAGATTCTTATCCTAGCACTAGACACATGAATGGTGTCAACAACGACTGTCACGTCGCTAATCTAAACCAAAACTCTTTCACCCTGAGATTCTGTACAAAATGAATAACCATTTAATGAACAACGCATTTAGGTCTAATAGTGAGCGACTTCACAAAACCATCGACATTTCTATCATCTAAAAAGTAAAAAATCTTCTTTCAGCCATGTAGAGAACTCTCATGAATGCTTTTTTCGGAGACTAAAAGAAGAGACATCTGCTGGACAATGTCAGTCTCAAGGGTGACTTAGGCAACTGGAAAATCAAAATGCCCAGGACGGACTCGTGTTGTAGGCATGGTGGTGGGTAGGACAAAAGTATTTCCAAAGGGTTGACATCCACTAGGGGTGTACAGATGTACAAGTGGTAGCAGTTCTACTTAGCAACCCAACATATTAACTCCCACTGATATATTCTCTGCACTACTCGAGGTATATTTAACTTCTTAAATTTTTTAAATAAATCATCTTGATAATCCTGATTTACTTGTTGTAGGCGGGTTTAAAATGTTTGTTTTATGTCCCAGATGAGCATGATGGCACCAATAAGATGGTTGCATATGGACGTGTTTTGTCGGGGGAAATAGTACACTATCACTTGATTGGTGATGATGAAGTGAAGGCATCGTTGTATCACGCTTATGTTTACCTCGATTTAATATTTGTACCTGTTATATATTGTTATAATTGTTATGTAAGGTATTTTTTAATAATTCTATTTATAATAAATTAGACTCTAATATAAGTGAATATATATAATATCTAATATAAGTGAATATATATAATAATTGAGTATAGACTCAGTGCAAAGAGGATAGAACTAATTAAATGGACTTCGTTATAAAAGTATAAAATTAGTTCAAATATTGAGATTTTATTTTTTTAGATAATTAATATTTAACAACGCCTAACTGAAAAAACAATGTGAAAGAATAAACTATAACAACGCTTATATAATTTTAAACGTTGTTAAATATTACAATATATAAAAGCTTTTTAAGAAAAAGTGCTAATAAAACATTAATATAATACAACACTTATTATTCAAATGTTGTGGGAAAAGTTCGAGGAGGACAATTATATTTTTGTAAGACAGTAAGATTCGATCCGCACTGTTGATTAATTATAATCCAACGGATGAGATAAAAAAAATAACCGTCAAATCCAACCGCCCCGTGTTTTTTGCAAATTCAACCGTCCACTTTAATTTATAACCATCTTTAATCTTAACCGTTGATTAATAAATTTCAATGATTCAGATTTTGTCTTACGGTTGCACAAATATAATATGTCCTTCTAGATTTTTACCCCAAACATTGTTATCTTCTTATTAAAAATTGGGGAGTGGTGTTTGACGGTTACCGCTGCTCAACCGTCACCTCTCAAACGCGCCCTCTTCTTCTCATCTCTCCTCTTCCTTCGTTCTTCTCTTTCAATTGCCGTTTTTTTGTGTGTTCGATTTGCGACCCCGTCGGCGACGCAGTGGTCGGGTTGAATTGAGATTTGGACGTTTGGTTGATCAGATTCTTTGGATATATGTGGTTTTGAGTTGGTGGATGAGATTTGGATTGTGATATATTTTTGATTACTTACCGGAGCATCCTCTTCCAAAGCGTTAAACGGCGTTGTTTAGGGTGTGGATCAGTCATTCGTGTATACCGTAAATCTCTCAAACCCTAAATCGTCGTCAAGTTCACTTCAACACCCAGCGAACGAGATCTGTTACGGTGCTGGTGAGTTTTCGAGCTCAATACTTCCTTTCCGCACAGTCTATAATGTCGCTATTACTCTCAATTGAAGATTCAAGGGTTAAAGGTGCCTTTTTGTGTACTTGAAGTTTAGTTTTCAGGTTTTGAATCCGCCGCCTGCTTAGGTTTAACTTCGTATTCATCTCTCAAAATGAGGTATGTATGCTTCGGTTGAACATTGTTGTGCGTTTTTACTTCCTACAGATTTGTAGTGTTAAATTTGAGACTGAGTTCAGATTACTAGGATTTTAGCAATCTGATTTTGATGTGTGAAATAAGTGCTGTAACCAAGCTGTTTACCTTTGTATTGATCGTGCACTCGACCCATGGAAGAGGATGCTCCGGTAAGTAATCAAATCCTACAGCTTTTGACCTTGGAAGGTTATATTTCCAAAACATTATTTGCATAAACCTTTTTCTTATTTGATCATTTTTTCATCTAAAATTTTCAGGCTGGTAAGAATGAGGAAGAAGAGTTCAACACTGGGCCACTGTCTGTCTTGATGATGAGTGTGAAGAATAATACCCAGGTAATCCATTGGTATCTACAGTCTCAGAATTTGGGTTTAAAAGTGATTTTTGTTACCTTAGTCTCAGTTTTTGCGTACGAGTTTACAGCTGAACAATGAAAAATATATACAGTTACATTTATTGAGTATTACTGCTCCTCCACGTCGTATAGATTCTATGATGTACAAGTGTAGTTTAGGTGTATTCTATTGTATCTCAGGTGCTCATCAATTGCAGCAACAACAGGAAACTTCTTGGACGTATAAGGGCGTTTGATCGTCATTGCAACATGGTGCTTCAGAATTTTAGGGAGATGTGACAGAGGTAAGCATGTTAGATCGAATTGTATGTACCATTTGAAATAAATTATCTTGAACAATCACATTCCCTTACATTTTGCTTTTAGGTTTCTAAAACTGGAAAAGGTAAGAAAAAAGCTCTGCCTATAAATAAAGATAGGTTCATCAGCAAGATGTTTCTGCGAGGGGATTCTGTAATCATTGTCCTCAGAAACCCAAAGTGAGAGGTATCGACTACACTTCTTTCTGTTCATTTGGTACTCATTGTATCCGTATTTCTACGTTTCCATGCTAATTTACCGAATCTAATACTTGCTGACGACACACACTTGCAGGCATTAATAGTCTACTGGATCTGAGGAAGTGACCACATTGATACAGTATCAACTCTTTGAAGTCAGTTTGGGGAGTGGCCCTTGCTTAATGCACTTAATTTAGGCGCAGAGAGAGTGGAACTTTTAATATCTGAAAAATTATAGTGATAATAATGCACTTAATGTTTTTCATCAGTTAAAATTTCTTACCAACATGTATTTATTGCATCACTTTATAACGGGTAACAATTACAATATATTTCAACTACTCATAATGCCATCAAAACCTGTATATTCTCAAACGCTTACGCACAGTCTGGACTGTGCAGCGAGTACTAGTATATATAGACATAACAACACTTTTCAAATAAATATAAATAATATAAAAAATGTTGCCTTATTGTTGTATATATTAAAACGCTTTTGTTAAAAGTAAGCGTTATTAAAAAGAGTAAAAAAAACGAAGTTAAAGGACTTTGTGTAGTAATGAATGTTCACACTTTCTCTTATTAGATGACCTTAACAATCGTAAATGTTCGTTCGACAAAATGGTTGATCTCATATTTGTTGCAACATGTAAAAATGAGTCATACGCAACTCTAACTTAGGAAAAAATTAATCTTCACTTAATTGCACACTTTCCCTAAATATTACTATATCTTTAACACTTAACCCTAGACACTATTATAATGGCAGTTAACTATTAATTATAGTCAACCTAAATTGTGTAGTTCGCCATAAAAGTTTAGAGGTCTACAAGATAAATTTATTAATAAATGAAAGAGAAAAATCAAATAAGATGCTTAACTTTAATAATTTGATGAATAAATTATGGGGTTTTTTTGCCAAAACTACCATTCTAATTGGTCAATTTGAACAAAACCATCCCATCAAAAAAAATTGAGTTAACCACCCACAAATATCAAAACCATTTAATATGACTTTTTCAACAGGTCAATCGTTAATTATGATTGTTGACTTCAGTTGACTTATAATAAAAATTAATAAAAAAGTGTTTTTGCTATACCACCCTTCTAATACCACAATTTAATCAAAACACCCCTTTCAATTTTTTTTGACTTAACCATCCGCAAATATGAAAATATTTAATATGACTTTTTCAATAGGTTTACATCGTTGACTCCAGTTGACTTATAATAAAAATCACAATTAGTAATTTACGAACTAATTACCAAATTAATTTCACTGATTTCGGTTGACTTATCAATTCTTCAGATTAATTATTCTAATTAATATTGTTTTCTCTAAAACCTAATTGGTAATTTACGGACTACTCAATAAAATAAATTAAAAATCCTAATAACAAAATTTGTCAAACTTCATATACCTAATTGTATTTCAGAAATTCTAGGATCGAGATCAGTCGTAAAGGGCTTATGTGAAATACATATGGTAGTAAGGAGTTTGACAAATTTTATTTTTAGGATTTTCAAATTAATTTCATTGATTAGTCCGTAAATTACCAATTAGGTTTTAAAGTAAACAAAATTAATTAAAATAATTAGGTCGTACATTTGGTAAGTCAAGCGAAGTCAATGAAATTAATTTTGTGGATATGTCAACCAAAGTCAATGAAATTAATTTGGTAATTAGTTCGTAAATTACCAATTATGATTTTTATTAAAAAAATTATTGTAAGTCAACCGAAATCAACGGTGTAAACCTATTGAAAAAGTCATATTAAATAGTTTTCATTTGTTAAGTCCAAAATTTTTTTGAAGGGATTGTTTTGATTAAATTGTGATATTGGAATGGTGGTTTTCGCCAAAAAAACTCAATTGTTTATTATAAGTCAATCGAAGTCTACGGTAATAATTACCGGTTGACCTGTTGAAAAAGTCATATTAAATAATTTTTATATTTGAGGGTGGTTAGTCAAAAAAAATTGAAGGGGTGATTTGTTCAAATTACCTATTGGAGGGATGGTTTTCGACAAAAAACTCTAAATTATATAAAACATCAAATTCATATTTTTTTCTAAATATTGTTCTACGTTCATGCAAATTTCTCTTATCGCTTAATCCTAATCCTAAAATTCGCTATTCCAAAAAAGTGATATTTTCATTAATTAAATTCAAAGGATAAAATTAAATATATATTTGTTACAAAAAGTTAGACATAAATGCATACATTACTTTAATTTACAGTTTATGCATAATTCCCAAACCATTTATTCACATTTTAATTTAAGTTTTTAATATCGCATTTCGCTTATGCTTCCGACGCATATCGCATCTCTCTACAACGCCTTCGGATCATTTGGTAAGCGAACCATGCATTTGGAATAACGCATTGGTTTGTGCATTTGCATTTGGATTATATGTAATCATGCTGTGTTTGTTAGATTTTAGGGTTATTGAAGTTGAGTTGAATATTGAACCGCTGACCTCTGCAAACAGAAACCGAATAACTAACAGTTAGACCGCTACTCCTTGTGCATAAGATTTGACTATTGATTTTTAGTTGAATTCATTTTGTCATGAAATTGTTGACCTGAATTGGATTGCCAATTTTGGAGCCATTTATGATTTATGCAATATTATTCTCTTGTAAGTTTAGGTTTTGGAATTGTGTCTAGTTGAAGACCTTGGTTTGTTTGTTTATTGGAGATCTCAGCTTTTTATGCTCTTTGTGCAGGTAAGAGGTGTGGTTGGTCGACTTGCGAGTAAAAAGAGTTGTTTGCGTTTGTTCTACATCAAGTAGAATGGGATCAAATCAGATGAAATAGTTTTCAAAATGACTTGTTTTACAAAATAGGATACCAATTAATGGTTGTGGTGAGCATTGGCAGCCTTTTCTTTCAGAATACAAGAGTTCAAGGAATTTATGACGAGTTGGTTTTTTCCTCTCTCTAGTTTTCTATGAGAGTTTTTCCTGGAGTTATTTTCTCACGAGTTTAGGGTTTGCGTTACGGGGTTTTTTGGTTTCTGTGGGTGATCACGTTTCGAAAGGGATCGTCTAGTCGAGATGATGGGTTTAAGGGAAGGTGAACAGAGCATGGCTAAGAGTGTCGAGGTCTTAACAGAAAGGTTCCAAGGAAAGGTGTGTGTCACAGTCAATGAAGCAGTGTGGGCTAAAGCTGTTGAGGTTTTGCAGTGGGCGGTGGTGCTAAAACCCATGACGTCGAGAAGTTTTACTGCGCAAACTTTCAAAAACGTTATGACT
Organism: Sedum album; assembly: GCA_006409495.1. Lineage (NCBI taxonomy): Eukaryota > Viridiplantae > Streptophyta > Magnoliopsida > Saxifragales > Crassulaceae > Sedum > Sedum album. The sequence continues at coordinate 18,932 of QZGG01000130.1, forward strand.
AGGGCTTGGATGATGACTTCAGGTGCTGAGTTTTCGGAGATTGATGAGGGGTGTTTCTTGGTAAAGTTCGACTGTAAACAAAAGATGGAAAAAGTTCTGGAAGACGGGCCGTGGAGTTTTCTGAGGGCAGTAGTCCTGGTGAAGCGATGGAAGGAGGGGACTACTGGAGTGGGCACAATAAACAAGTTGAGACTAGGGTTGCAAATACACCGTTTGCCATTGGAACTCATGACAGAGGACCTGGCGGTGGGGTTTGCGGAGCTGGCTGGAAAGGTGTGCAAGGTGATGGGGCAGGACACAGAAATCATCAAGCGTCGTTTCATGCGATACAAGGTTGAGGTCGACGTTAACGAACCGCTTAGGCCTGGTGTTTTCCTTAAAGATAGGCATGGGGTCCAAAGTTGGCTTGTCTATAAGTATGAAAGGCTGCCGGATGTTTGTTACAAATGTGGAATGCTTACACATGGTGTGGATCAGTGCAAGTTAATACATTGCACCGGGGAGTATGGCGTTTGGCTGCGTGCTGAGTCACCAGTGATGGAAGCGCCGGAAATGACGGAGCAGGATGAGAATAGGGGAGGTCGGATCATGACGGATGCGTTGGGTGACAGCTCATCCAACGGTCCAATGGTAGAACGGTCTAGACAGCTGGAGCGCAGCAGCACGCCGACAGAGGAGTGCGGGGAGGGAGAACATGTGTCAGAAATGACGGCTCGAAATGCAAAAGGAAAAGCTGTTGCAGTCTGTAGTGTGGATAAGGGACAGCCTGATTTGGTACGGAATGAGGTACGATCTGCTGTTCTGCAGTTGGGCAATGAGGAGGTGATGGGCTCTGCGTTCATTGGGCCCATCTCACAGCACACGCATGGGAGTGGGCTGACCCGTGTTCTGCCAGCTGGGAAGAGGAGAGCAGGCCCAGAAAGGAAACTTGGGGTGAAACATAAGCTGAAGAAAACTGTCGATGCTGATGTGGGGGGGAAGCGGATGAAGACAAGGAGATTTCAAGAGGTTAGTGAGCTAGTTGAGGGACATGGATGCAATGTTATGGGAGAGGATGAACAGACTCTTCGGGACTTATTATCGGCGGAGATCGCGAGTCGATCTCGCCGGAAGCAATGAAAATGATCTGCTGGAACTGCAGGGGGCTGGGAGGGCCATCTGCAGTTCGTGAGGTGAGGGATCTTGTTCGATCCCATCGCCCTAGTGTGCTAGCATTAATTGAGACAAAGTTGAGCGTCAAGAAATGGGATTATTTGAGAGTGAAATTGGGTTTTTTGAATTGTTTTGCGGTTAATCGTGTCGGCTTGTCAGGAGGGTTGGCGGTTTTATGGCATGCAGAAGTGGGGATTGAGATTCAAAGTTTCTCGCGATGGCACATTGATCTGCTGGTGCTTGGAGAGAAGTGTTTTCGAACCACCATTTTCTATGGCCATCCGAATGGTTGTAAGCGAAAAGGGAGTTGGGAGTTGTTGCGAATGCTGAAAGGTCCGGAAGAGGAGGCATGGGCAGTAATGGGGGATTTCAATGAGACAATGTTCGACGACGAAGCTGCTGGGGGAGGTCCGCGTGACCCGGGCAGGATGAGGGCGTTTAGGGATGTGGTTCGGGAGTGTGGCTTGGTGGATGTTGACTTTAAGGGCTCCCCCTTTACCTATTCAAATAGACGTAGGGGTAGTAGGGAGGTTCGGGTGCGGTTAGATCGGGTCTTGGCATCCGTGGCTTGGAGGGAGTTATTCCCTGACGCAGTGGTTCATCATGGGTCAGCTTATAGCTCAGACCATAATTCCCTTATTACTTTGCTGGAAGGGGAGGTTGGGCCGGCTCTGGATAGGCAATTCCGTTTCGAAGCAATGTGGAGCTCTCACCCTTCCTTTAGCAGAGTTGTTGAGGCAGCTTGGAGGAGAGCTGCGGATGATCGAAGTGGGCTAGCAACTACGCTGAACTGCTGCGCTCAGGAGTTAGCTACGTGGAATAGAAAGGACTTTGGGCATGTGCAGAGTCATATAAGGACCCTTAAGCATGATCTAGATCAGTTACGGCTGATGCATCGTACCGGGGAAGTTTGTGATCGGGAGAGGCAGTATACTAGGGAGTTAGAGCAGTGGCTCTGGCGGGAAGAGGTAATGTGGCGACAGAGATCGCGAGTGCAGTGGCTCCGTGAAGGGGATCGGAATTCGGCTTATTTCCATGCAAAGGCATCAAGGCGCAGAAAGACAAATGCTATTGTCGAATTGCTAGATAGAGAAGGAGTCAAGCATCGTGGTGCAGAGGGAATGATGGGAGTGGTGGAGCAGTATTTTGACGAGGTGTTCAAGTCCCATCTTAGGCAGGAGGATATAGACTGGGAAGGGGTATTGGAAGGGGTAGATACTAAAGTCACAGACGATATGAATACCACCTTATTGGCGCCGGTTGAAGAGGATGAAATAAAGCATGCTTTATTTCAGATGCAACCAACAAAAGCACCTGGGATGGATGGGTTCCCAGCGCTATTTTTCCAGAAACAATGGAGTTTGGTGCGCCCGCTTGTTTGTGCTCAGGTAAAACACATTCTGGATGGGGAGTGCAATCCCAAGGAGCTGAATGCCACGAAGATTGTTCTCATTCCGAAACGGCCAGGGGCAGTAGAGGTGCAACATTTTAGGCCGATCAGCTTGTGTAACGTGATAATGAGGATTGTGACCAAGGTTATTGCTAATAGATTGAAAATGATAATGCCGCAGATTATTTCGGAGGAGCAAAGTGCTTTCATTCCAGGGCGTCTCATTTCAGATAATATTTTACTTGCACACGAGTTGTCACATTTTATTAAGTCGCGAAAGGGTGCCGGGGAGGCGTATTTCTCGTTGAAACTTGATATGTGCAAGGCGTACGATAAAATGGAGTGGGGTTTCTTGGAGATGATGTTAACAAAGCTGGGTTTCTCAGTTCCTTGGATTGATACAGTGATGAAATGTGTTCGTACTGTTTCCTATGTGGTGAAAGTTAATGAGAGACTTTCGAAAATAATCACTCCATCTAGGGGGCTAAGGCAAGGAGATCCACTTTCGCCTTATCTCTTTATCTTGGGATCGGAGTGGCTATCTCGGACGTTCGAGAAGGGTGTTCGAGACCAGTGCATGCATGGCATGAGAATCAGCAGAGGTGGCCCCACCATGTCCCACCTTTTATTCGCTGATGATAGTCTGATTTTTGGTAGAGCCTGTCGGTCGGAGGTTGAATTTATTAAAAAGGTTTTGGAAGAGTATGAAGGGTTATCAGGTCAAAAGGTAAACCTAGAGAAGTCAAAGTTTGTGTGCAGCCCAAATATCACTAGTGACATGAGGACTATTTGTGAAAGATTGCTTGGGATGGCCTCAGTTGATAAGCATGATAAGTACCTTGGGCTCCCAATGATAGTGGGAGTGAAAAAAGCAGAAGTGTTCCAAGACATCGAAGCAAGGGCTGCGGATAAGTTATTAAGTTGGAGTTCCAATTTGTTATCGATGGCTGGTAGGGAGGTTTTGATAAAGTCAGTCCTGGCCGCAATACCTCAGTTTGCTATGACCTGTTATAAACTCCCGAAATCGTTATGCGACAGGTTACAGAAACAGATGATCAAATTCTGGTGGGCGGGCGCCAAGACTTCTAAGTCCATTCATTGGGTTCGGAAGAGCATATTGCTGGACGAGAAAGGGCGAGGGGGCATGGGCTTTCGTGACCTGAGGATCATGAACGAGGCTTTCCTAATTAAGCAGGCTTGGCGGATGCTATCTCAGCCCCAGTTACTCCTAAGCAGAGTTATGAAAAGTCGCTATTTCTCTAGATGTGGGTTGTTGGAGGCGGGTTCGGGTTCGCAGCCTTCGCATGCATGGCGAGGTATTTGTAGTGTCAAGCCTTTAGTGTTGGAAGGTGTAGGTGACTGGGATGGAGTTTCAACACCAACATGGCAGTTTGATGCGTCGGGGTGCTTTTCAATCAAATCTGTGTATATGCTTTTGATGAATCGTATGCGGCAGAGCCTATTATGTTATGGAGAGCAGGCTGATGAGTCTCGTGTGCAATCTTTCTGGAAAAAACTATGGAGAATCAATGCTCCTAACCGGGTGAAGCTAATGGCGTGGAGGTTGTACCATAACGCGCTTCCAGATGCTACTAATTTACGGAGACGCGGCTGTGAGGTGGAGCAGGCTTGTTGTCACTGTGGAATGAAGAGTGAAACGGCGTTACATACAGTTCGCGATTGCTGGAAGGCCAGGGTTTTTTGGGAGTCTACTGATGTTGATAAGAGGTGTCTGGAGGTGGAGGGTGGTTCGGCTGCCGACTGGTTGTTCTGGTGTGCTATAAACTGTGGTGCTATTGATTTGCGGAAAATTATGGTTGGTGCGTGGCTTCTGTGGAGTGGCCGAAATGCTCTAATGTATGAAGGAAGGGATTGGACTATAGCCGAAATGCATATGCGCTGGAAGGCTACTATTTTCCAATATGACGCGTACTTGGGCCGGAATTTGATTGTGAGGCTCCCAAATGTTCTGTTTTCCTCTACAGACTTGGAAGGAGACTGTATGTTTTGTGACGCGTCATGGGGAAGGGCTGGAGCAGAAGTAGGGCTTGCGGCTGTGCTGTTTAGGGATGGTTATATTCATGCAATTAACTATAAATGGGCTGGGGGGAGCTTCATGGGAAGAAAGGCTGAGGGGTTGGCGGTGCTATTAGGGATGCAGCTGGCTGATAGTTTGGAGTTGTCCACTGGGGTTTTTGTTTCTGATTCCTTAGAGGTGGTGCAGGCCATTGGGTTGGGGTGGGGGTCACAGAATGGGTCGGAAGAGTGGTTGAAGGATGTGCTAAAGCTCAGAGAAAAGCACCCGTTTTGGACAGTAAAGCATATCATGCGAGAAGGAAATGGCACAGCGGATGCTGTAGCGCATTTTGCTCGAGTGTCAAGGGCGACGTGGCTGAATTCTTGGTCAATTCCCATGGTGGTCAAATGTTTGTTACCCTAACCTGGGTGTGTGTTCTCGTGTTCTCTGTTTCGGTTTGCTCTGGTTTTTATGTGTCTGTTGTTTTTTGCCCTGTGGTTTGCCTGTTGGGCTGGAGCAGTTTTTCATCAAAAAAAAAAAAAGGAATTTATGACGAGTTCTAGTTTACATTCTATTTCTGTGATTGGAGATTCTCCAAAACGTAGACGGTTAGTTGATGAAAACCAATGGACCCAGGCTTCCTCTGCATTGCAAATGTGGCGTAGGATTGAGCAAGAGAGTGATGTTGAGCAGAGAATTAAAGCAAAGAAGACACAAAATGATGTGTTTATTGATGATATCAGTATTCATACTTCTGACACTGTGGGAAACATTAAGCATTGCAGATTGTCCGAAGGACGTTCTGAAATGAAAGCTGATGTTAATGATGAACAACAGAGTCGTCCAACAACTGTGGAAACTGGAAAAGAAAGGATAGAGAAGGATTCCCGAGATTGGATGAATTATGGTGGAGGGCACTCTTCTAATCCACCCCAATTGTGTGGAAGCTCAAAAGGCCAAAGCCTTGATGGAAATGAGCATGGGCGGGTAAAAACCGTTCGGGAGTGTTTAAAACTGACTGCCCGGGAAAGAGGCTATTGCCCTTATAAAAAAGTAGGTACCAAGATTAATGCCCGAAATGAGGTCAGTGATGGGTTCATCTTTAACCAAACTGAATGCAGACCAAGTCAGATACTTAGAAAAACTCACATGCTCGGTGGCAAACAAGCTTTTCATGATTTTCTTCAGAAAGCTGAGAAGGAAAGGCAACGCGAGCTCCAAGATTTGACATTGCATTGTGCTGTATCACAATTCTCTTATCGCAATCGAATTCAGGTTTGTTTTGCCTATAAACATGAAATTTATTGCAGCTGTTATAGAACGCTTCATTCTTAGTTAAATATATGCAAATCATTAATACCTGACGCACTTCAATCTTTCTTGTGAAGTACTTGCTCAGAAGCAGACTTTTACGGAACACAAACTTATCAAAAGAAAAACAGAAAAAAAGAAATACTGCAGATGGAGTTGGAACTACTTACAAAAAGGCAAACAGTTTCAGATTTGAGGTAAATTGGTGCTATTCTTTTTTCATCTTGATTTACTATTCAATTTGTTTTGTTGATCTGTTGCTTGCTATAATCTCTTACAGGGATGGATTCCTCTACCCGGTCGATAATTTTGATCCGCGCCAGCTCGACACTATGAATTATCATTCACCATCCAGCTCTGGTATGAAGGTAACTGGAAACAAAGGGGAAATTACTGAGAAGATTCCTGAGAAAAACATTTTAGCCAAAGAGGATCATGACATTCTTAATTTACGATTGAATCATAATGTTAATTTGGAAGAAACAATGCATGCATCAGATGAGAGCCTAACTGTGGTAAATGAAAAAGGAATACAAATTGAAGTGAATAGAGAAAACGTAGCTGGTGCTGACTTGACAGAATCAATTTCTGGTACGGTTGGCAAAGAAACTTTCCAGGAGAATGTTCATGACATGAGCAATGACCACCTTATGGCGACAGTCGATGGACAGTCTCCGGGTACCTCAAAAAATGACTATGGAGAAACAATCGTTAGTAATGGAAACAAAACATGGAATGCAAGTGAGAATGAAGGAGGGATCACCACAAAGTTTTGGACGCTCTTCCAGTTTCAGATTCACTCAATGCATCTGGAAACAACATGCGTACCTCAGAACTAAGCGAACTTGTCAGCAGGTACTAATGTACTTTATCTTTCTGTGTGTTTAGTCCTTGTGGTTGTTACTGGAGCAGAAGTTCCACATTCTAGACCATCTTAATCAAAGTATATGATTTAATTTTTTATGTAGGAGAAGAGTCTCATATCTTCTTGGAAGTGGTTTTCGGGAGAATTTAAATCGCTTGCTGCTGACAATTGTAGAAAGACAGACATATGCATCAATTGGCTGGGACATTTCCGACTGCATGTCTACTTCGGTCTCTAAAGTTACTCGCCAGGAATTGCAGCTCAAAAGCCAGAATGAACACACAACAAATACTTTAGATCCAACACATCTTTCCGGAGGTCCTCCTTCGCAAATAATTCATGAACCATTCCTTGATCCCCCTGGAGGTCACCCACTTAAAATTGTCAGTGCCAACTTCAAACTTCTTTTTACTTATAAATCAGTGTGCTACTGTGCCATTATGTTTAGGACTCTAATGCAATGTGAATATTAAATAGACTTTAAAATTTGAAATAATCATTTTGCAGAAGGATTGGAAGGTAATCAGTGATATGAGGATGGATATTACAAGTCTCAAGCTCAGGATGGATGAAATGCAGAGGATGCTTAGAGGCATGCATGAATACGCAACTCCAGCTTCAACGCTCAATCAAGCATGAAGTAGCTGTCGCTCTAAGCTGCTCCTTCTCACCAGGTTTGCAAGTTCTATGGCACCTCCTTGCATCAGTTTGCTTTTCTACCATATCCCTTTGCTTACTAAATAATAGCACACATTCATCATTTCTACAGAGTCAGTTGATTGTGATTTACCAACTGATAAATCCAAATGGGACCTTGTCCGAAAAGGAATTTGTTGTGTTTGTAGCCACAACAATATTGACACCTTGCTGTACAGGTGAGACATTCTTGAAACAATCTGAATCAGTGTACGACACAATTCTAAACTTAAGCTTGTTTCAACTAACGACATATTTAATGTAGATGCGGACATATGTGTGCTTGCACCAATTGCGCCAACAGACTTTTTGAAGAGAAGAAAAAATGCCCAATATGCCAATCACTCATTGTTAAAGTGCTCTCTGCTTTCAGGAACACTAATAACTCACAACTCCCACCAGCAATCACTAGCTGAGGCCCTCCTACATGCCACACTCGTACCTACACCAGTGACTACATAAAAGAGATGACAAAACATGATACGAGAGTTTTCAAATATGACAAATTCATTTCAGAGGCGACAAACATTTATAGTACATTCAAAATCATCTACGCCCCGAAAACTACAACAAGATCAAAATCATCTACGCCCTGAAAACTACAACAAGATACAAAAAAACTAGTTTGTTTGGAATGAATTATAACTAGTGATTATAGGAGATGTAGTTAGACACGGCCTTAGTTCCCTCAGCAACAGCATGCTTTCCAAGCTCACCAGGTAGCACCAGTCTCACTGCTCCTTGTATCTCCCTAGCAGACATTGTCCTCCTATCTGTATAATCCGTCAGCTTCCTCGCCTCCACAGCCAGTCTCTCAAACATATCATTCATGAACCCATTCAACACAGTCATAGCTTTGCTTGATATACCAACATCTGGATGCACCTGTTTCAACACCTTGAACATGTACCTCTTATACCCAGGTTCATCCCCTCCTCTCCTCCCTTTCTTCCTTTTCCCCTTACCACCACTTTCATTCTTCTTCTTTATTTCAGTCTTCTTGTTTTGTTGCTTCTCTGCATTGGGCTGTTCTATGGTCTGCTCTTGCTGGTTTTTTTGCACAACTGGAATGGACTTGCTGGTTGGGGTTGGTTGAGTCTGTAGTTCGCTGTTTGCATCAGTAGGGAATAGATCTTGCACAACTTCCTTCACGACATCTTCAACAGTAGAGTTATTGTTAAAGCCGGATGGGATGTTGGGTAGTGGTTGGTTCAGGTTGGTAGTGGTTCCAGTTGAAGGTGAGATGACAGCAACTTCCACAGTCTCTTTCACAACTTGTCTAGTAGTCCGCCTAACCACTGACCCGACCGCTCCCTTCTTATCGCTGCTGCTGACACTTGAAGATTTCGAACGCTTTGGAGCCATTCTTGTCTCGTTATTATCTATGGGGTTCTTGGTTCTTTACCACAGTACACAACCTTAACTCTGTGAAACGAGTGGGTTTTTTAAAACAAAAAACTGTCAAAATGTTGATTAATAACTGCTAGAGGGGATCTCTGATGTAAGTGCCAAGTGTCAGACATGTGTAACGCATACGTGGGTGCAGCAGTAACACGGCTCAGTGATTGAAACCCAGCAACAGTAAGTCTTTCAGAGATTTACTTGTTAGATTTAATTACCAAACAAGCTCCTACAACATTTTTTTTTTTGATTCAAGGTGAGAATATTTCATATAAAAAGATATTACAAGACACACAGATGAAACATAATTGAAGGGACAAATATTAAGACAACTCAGCGTCGAGGAAGTCTCGTCATTCCAATTTGAAGAGCAGGCCATAATCGGCGCCATCCCAGCAAAGCTCACCAGAGTCCATACAGCATCCGGACTCGAGAAAACCTCAGAGCAAACTAGCCAAAGACCGAGAGGACAGTCAGATCAGGAAGGGCAGGAAAGACAAAAAACAAGATCTGGCCCAACAGGCCCAACAGGAACTAGCCCACAAACACAACAACCCAACCCAACCAGCCACACCACACAGAAACCCTAGCTACAGCCAACAGCCGCCGCCACCCAACTCACCCTGCCGCCGCACCACTCAGCCAACCCACCCAGCCGCCGCACCGCTCAGCCGACCCGCTCCACCAAGCCGCCACACCCACCCAGCCGCTTCGCAAACCGGACCAGCCGCCCAGCCGCGTCGCAAACCGCATCCAGCCCAGCCGTCGCGTCGCAAACCGCATCCAGTCCGACCGCCTCGTCAAGCATCTGTCCCACGCACCCGAGCCGCTTCCGTCCCCAACCCCGACAGATCGCACCGACCACCGCCCATCAGATCCGCGCACTCCCTCCGGCCGAGCTGTAGCCACCTCTGTCCAACCCGCCTCCAATCCCGTCCGAGCCACAGGTCTGCCACCAGACCAGATCCCCGTCAATCCTGCAGATCCAAAGATCCGGCCGCCCTCTCACCGAAAACCCCCTCGAGCCACGTCCACCACCAGATCGGAGTAGCACTGAAGCTTGGATGGACAACCAAGCCCTGGATCTCCACACGTGCCTCCAGAACTAGCAGCGGCTGAGCCTCAGGAGACCACGGCGGTCTTCAGTGGAAAGACACACCCCACAAAAGCAAGCCCAATGACTTGCCGGAAAACTAGCTCGAAGCTAGAGGAAAGTCTAGCAGAAACTGCTAGCGGGAAGAAGGAGGCAAGCCTCCATTATTGAAAGGGAAAGGAAAATCATGAACAAGCACAAGAAAAGCAACACAGCCCTGGGCGGAGGAGGACAAACCGCCTCCCCGAGAGGAGGGGAGCCTCCCCCACCCCAAGCAGATCTGATCAAAAGAGGTTTTAGAAAGAGGTGAAGATTTTGATGAGTTTGAGAGGATGAAAAATAAGCTCCTACAACATTTAATAGTTATAAATACGCCACTAGTTTTTTATGTTTATAATCAACATTAGGAAAACAACATTTAAAAGATGGAAGTACATGTTCTAAGATGCTTTGAATTGAATTTTAACAAAGACATGTGCAACAAAAACTAGACATCACATATGTATGTTTCGTTCTTCAAGCTAGAATCAAAAAAGATGCCAGACTAAACCTTGCCACAATAACAGAAACCAGATTCCTACACAGCAAATTCAGGATGGATAGCAAACTACAAAGCTCTACTTGACAGCATGTTTGGCCTTGGAGTGCGAATCTAGAGCTTTGTCAGAGTTGAATGTCTTGCTGCAAGTGCCACAAGAAACTTTCCCAGAAGAGGCTGGTGTCTTAGCTGCCTGCTTAGCAGGGTGGGGTGTTGCTACGTGGACAGAAGCAGCAACCTTCTTCCCATCTACAGAATAGCAAGCTTTGTCAAAATTTAAATCACAGCATTCTAGGATATCAAGAATGCAAATGATTTTAAAACATAAGTTAACCTGTCTTCTGAGGAGTAGTGAACTTTGCCTTTTTGGAAGGAACTGGTGTTTTTGACTCGGGCTCAGTGGGCCTCTTCTTGTTCTCCTTTAAACATAAAGATAGAGCACATCAACAGATGAATCAAAACTCTTTGAAAAAAATAACTAAAATACCTTAATGGGAGTAGGGGTTTTCTCATCTTCTTCATCTGAGCTGCCATCTTCAGCGTCTGAGTCATCATCACTATCACCAAGTAAATCCTGTAAGCAATGGTGAAAATTCAGAGAGCAGAGAATTATAAAGAAACTCAGGTAACAATTGCAGAACAACAGAGAAACAGGTACATCATCATCATCAGATGAATCATCTTCATCGCTAGAATCGTCATCGCTATCAGCTTCAACTTCCTTAACTGGCTCTTCAGCCTTCACTTTTGGCGTAGCAGCAGACACTGGTTTGGGTGCCACAGTTTTTGCAGGCTCAGGTTTTCCTATAAAACAGTCAACAACTCAATTCAAACCCGTACAACTGTAAATCAGGGGAAGACCGTTATCAGGTTTCCAGGAGCCTACCATTTTCCAAGGGCAAGACCTCATCCTCTGAATCACTCTCAAAGTCTGGAAAAAAATGAAAAATAAATAAAAAACCAGAGACAATCCAACTAAAACATTTATTCAGATGAAGACAAAGCACAATCACAATGCTCACCATCACTGGGGTAACCTTCGTCATCGACAGGGTTCTGAGTCTTGTAACCACAGAAGAAAACGCTCCCATTCTTCCAGTTATGCGAAAGCTCAAAATCCTTTTCAAAACGACATCATACTGAATCTGAGGAAACTTCTCAGCTGACAGAGTGCCAATAACCAGCTTTTGACCATCAACATTCACATAAACCGGTACTGACTCATTGTTCCCCTTCTTAGATTCGCCAATAGAAGCCTACACAATCATAATCATCAATTTATAAATAGAAAGAATCCAATTTCAAAAATGAAATCACAACCCAATGATAACCAATTAAGTACCTGAGAAAGATGAATAAGATTTCCTACTCCTGGACTCACTTTCAACGGCACACCCGCTTTCACTTCAACACCTTATTCAACATGGAAACAAAATTTATATAAGCCGCAAAAATCCAGTAACAATATCTGATGTATTAACATCATCCATCGCTATCTATAACTTCACACACAGATTTTAACATAGCGATTTACGCATACAAAAGAACATCACATCAAAGATCCAACAAAACAACCAAGAAAAGACGCAAAGAACTCGGCAAATCGAAAGGGTAGATACGTTAAATCTTACCCCAAAATTCCATTGATGAGATCTGCGGAGAATCACAATTCTAGGGTTTGGAGCGAGAGAGTGTTCGAGAAGTTGTTTATAGAGAATTTGCCGCCTGTCTTCGCTAGGGTTTCTCTCACTATGACTGAACTCATCTGAATAAAAAATAAAAAGATATTGCGTCGTTGAGCACTGCGAATGGGCCTGCTGCTTGGCCTTAGGCTGTCCACATAGCTTGATGACCATTGAGCTTCACTCGAATTTTCTCAATTGATGATTTAGATTTCGAATTTTGGGATATTAAAGTTGTGTATTAACCGTTGATTTTAATTTTTTTGATAGTTAAGATCAAAATAATTTTAAATTAAAATAGGTAATTAAATTAGTAAATTACACATACGGACGATTGAAAATGACGATTATCAATATTAATCATTAAATGAATGAATAGAAATCAATGATTGAGATAATGTGATTTTGTCTCATGGAAATCTATATGTTCTTCTAAAACTTAATCCTGAAAATTTATTCTATCTTGTATTCTCTTTTAGGCATGCCTAAATATAAATTATTATGGTATTAGTCATGCGTGAGTCAGCAAAGGCGCGTGTACAGCTGCTGCTTGAGCAATAATGACATCCCGGTAAAAGCACAGACGTGAGCAGCAATGCAAGAGTAGCAGGATGAGTAGCAATATCATCACCGATATCAATGCAAGAGCAGTGGAGTGTGCATCATAAGAGGGGTATAGAGGCGACGACACAAGCAACAACCGAATCCAGGGTCTGCTGCCCCCAATCATCAGAGACACAAGGTTTTTAATAGTTTTTTTTAGATTATGAACGGTTAACTCTAGTGTTGTAGTGGACTTTTTCAGAAAATACGCTTGCTAGTTGGCTACTTTGGGAGTAAGGATCCAGAGTGACAAGTATTTTGTTGATTTTGATTGATTCCAACCGTTAGATTATTAGAAGTTAATGGTTGAGATAGTATCGTACTGTCCTACGTATAAATGTATGTCCTTTTTGATCTATTTCCATAGAATTGGTATATCAAACTTAACAAATTTAGATTGATCAAAAAATAATTAATCTTAAATTTAAACTTCTCAATCAAAATAATTATCGACCGATTTTCTTGTTCTGACGGCCCATTAATATGCACTCGGCCCAAAGGTATTTCCACAACATAGAAAGATCCAGAACCTTATACGGTTTAACTATTTTGAATCCACCCTTCTTCTTGAGAGTTCTAGAACTCGTTCGCGCATTCTCGATACACAACGTAATCATCAATCTCAACCGTCGATTCTAAAACATCAACGGTCCTCGCTTCACAAATCCCGACTATAAAAACCTGAAGAAGTGCTGAGTTTGTGCTGAAGGAAAGAAAGAGATTCGAACTCATCGATTGATAATCGGAAATGTTCGGCAGATCAGCGCCGAAGAAGAGCGACAACACTCGTTACTATGAGATTCTTGGAGTCTCGAAAACTGCTTCTCAGGACGAATTGAAGCGAGCGTATAAGAAGGCTGCGATCAAGAACCATCCGGATAAAGGCGGCGATCCAGAGAAGGTATTTTGATCGTTTTAGCAGTTTCATTTTCGATTTTGACGCGATTGAGGTTGAATTGAGGTTTGATTGTGTGAGTTGCAGTTTAAGGAGCTTGCGCAGGCGTATGAGGTTTTGAGTGATCCGGAGAAGCGTCAGATTTACGATGAGTATGGTGAGGATGCGCTTAAGGAAGGAATGGGTGGAGGAGGAGGCGGTCATGATCCGTTTGACATCTTTTCAGAGCTGTTTGGTGGAGGATTTGGAGGTAAGTAGGATTTTGATTAGGTTTTATGCTTGTGTGCGTTTGTCAAGGTCTGCAGTGTAATCGATTTCAGTTTGATTTAATTTGTAATGCATTTGAAACAGGTGGTGGAAGGGGTGGTGGTAGAAGGCAAAAGAGAGGCGAAGACCTTGTTCACCCATTGAAGGTGTCCCTTGAAGATCTGTATGTTGGAATCACCAAGAAGTTATCTCTTTCCAGGAATGTGATCTGCAGCAAGTGCAGCGGGTGAGTTGCAATTACTTTTTTGGCTTTCAAATATTGTATGGATTGAATAATGTGTTGATGAGAGTGTGTGATTGGTATTTGCAGGAAGGGATCAAAGTCTGGGGCTTCCACCAAGTGTGCAGGGTGTGAAGGACGTGGGATGAAAGTGACTATAAGACATCTTGGTCCTTCCATGATTCAACAGATGCAGCAGCCTTGCAATGAATGTAAGGGGACTGGAGAGGCAATCGATCCAAAGGATAGATGTCCGGAGTGTAAGGGAGAGAAGGTTGTTCCGGAGAAGAAGGTTTTGCAGGTTGTTGTGGAGAAGGGTATGAAGAATGGACAAAAGATCACTTTCCCTGGTGAAGCTGATGAAGCGGTAAGCATACTCAAATGTTCTCCCTCTGTATAGCAGACCATGAATTGGTGCTAACCTGATCATGGGTCATTGTTTCTTGATGCAGCCTGAGACAATCACTGGCGACATTGTATTTGTGATCCAGCAAAGGGAGCATCCAAAATTCATTCGTAAGGGTGATGATCTCTTCTATGAGCACACTCTCACATTGACTGAAGCCTTGTGTGGATTCCAATTTGCATTGACACATTTGGATGGGCGGAAGCTCCTGATCAAATCAAACCCTGGACAAGTGGTGAAGCCAGATTCTTACAAAGCAATCAATGATGAAGGGATGCCTGTATATCAGAGGCCATTCATGAGAGGGAAGCTGTACATTCATTTCAATGTTGAGTTCCCAGATTCATTAACCCAAGAACAGCGTGAGCTACTGCTGGATGTGCTGCCACAGAAGCCAGCCAATGAGTTGACTGATATGGAGATTGATGAATGTGAGGAAATAACTCTCCATGATGTTAATATTGAGGAGGAGATGAGGCGGAGACAAGCTCAAGCCCGTAGCCAGGAAGCCTATGATGAGGATGATGAGATGCACGGACCTGGCGGTGGCCAAAGAGTCCAGTGTGCTCAGCAGTAGAAATTTTATAAGAATGTGGACCTTTGTTTGTGCACTCTTCTTATGAAAACTTGAGGTTTCTTTAAAGAAAGTTCTTAGAGTCCGGTTTCTTTACGATTCTGTGCATTTGTGCAGATTGACTTTTTAACTATTTGTATTTTTTATTTAACTCTATGTAGATTCAAATATGTATTTGTGCAGACGCTAAAAGACAAAAATCGTACACTAGAAGATAAAATTACAAAAAGTATGAATTTGGACTGTTTGATCAAATTGATCCAACGGTCATTTGTTTGATTGCACTTGGATTGCAAATGAATCTAATCCCGTCCCCTGATGCATGTATCTTTTCTTTCATAATCTGCATAGGGGTGCCAGCCAGCTCGTTAGTCTGAAAGTCCGTAAAAAGCCTGAGGCCCGGTTCGGCGTAAATTCGGTCCGGCTCGCTCGTCGGTCTGATGAAAGTTCGAGCCCGCTTTTATAGGGCCGGGCTCGGACTTGACTACTCAAGCCCGCACAGTTCGAAAGTCCGGCTCGACTAAAAGTCCAATCAAAAAAATAATATAATTTGTTAAAATAATATCATCTTCTATCATTTTATTTGTATACAAATCGATTTTAATTATAACAACATCCAATAAAATAGAAACATAAAATATGCAACTCAAACTTTAACATATCTAAAAGTATGAATATAACAAATTAAACTAGAATATTTTTTCTGTGATTAACATACTTAAGTAAGACGGAAGAATTTTATTTCACCTTCAATTCTATCAATTCAATAGTTTATATTGATAACCATTTATTTTTTGTCAATTCATTTAAATTTTAATTGAAAAATAATTTAATTTCAACTGCTAGATTAATCTAATCCAATAGTTAAAATTAAATCCTCCACTTAAAGTTATTTGTTTCTATTAAAATTTCATCTCGAGATAAATATCAAAAATTATAAAAGTACTTAAAAAACTATTTGTCATGAGATATTATTCAAAATATAATGAAATATATATTATCTTTAATAAAAATTAATTATTTTAACGAAAAAGCCCGTAAAAAGCCCGATTTTGGCCCGGTCAACCATAAGTCAATGGGCTTTTAAAAGCCCGCGGGCTTATGAATTTTGT
This sequence comes from Sedum album, assembly GCA_006409495.1. NCBI lineage: Eukaryota > Viridiplantae > Streptophyta > Magnoliopsida > Saxifragales > Crassulaceae > Sedum > Sedum album. The sequence goes on from QZGG01000130.1 coordinate 35,154, forward strand.
GGAGGCCCAACCCGACCCGATTTTTTATGATTGACTCGAATATTTACCCGTGTTTAGGGCTCGGGCTCGGAATATTCGGGTGAGGCCCGGCTCGGCCCGATGGACACCCCTAAATCTGCAAGCATTTTTTGGTTGAAAATGGACCTTTGTATCACTATGACTACAAAGCAAATGACTCATTGGAATGACTAAATATGAGTAGGTAGACTAAGGGCATCCGCAGCCATTTGCTCTAGGAGGATGTTCTCCTAGAGAAATTGTTGTTACTATTCATCAAATAGTAACAGCAATTATGCATAATTTACGCAGCCATTTGCTTCGAGAGAAATTTCTCTTACTATTCACAAATAAAATTATTTTTAAAATACTAAAATAATAACATTCAATTATTGATGTGTATTTTTAAAATACTAAAATAATAACATTCAATTATTTGGCCAATTTTTCCAACTAGATTGCGAAAAGAGATTACACAAAGATAATTTAAAGTTACATAACATTAGATAAAAACCACAATCTAGCAATCGCTGCGAGAATGATAATAATTTGAAAAATATTCGTCGCGACTTCCTCCTTCACCGTTGTCTTCTTCATCCTCTTCCTCCAAATCTCGTAGAATTGAAGCCTTCCTCTTTGAAAAGTATTTCTTAGACTTTGGAGTCATTAGGTCTGTATTCATTTGCATTATCCTCGTCTCTTCCGCTAGTTTTCTTACATTTGCTTCGCGTTCTTGCATCTTATGGGTATGCTCCATTTGATTTTGAGCAAGCTCGATTTGCTTTTGTTGAATATCCAATGATTTTTTTTGGTTATCCGCAATTGTTTGTAAAGCATTACTATAGTGGGTAATTGGACTTTTACCTTTTCTTCTTGATTCTTTAGCCGCTTTCACTCCCGGTGGTCTCACCGGACTTGATGAACTTATAGGGTTACTTTCCGGTGTTGTAAATATCGGATATTCACTCCTAAGATCCGTAGGCATCTCACTTCCATGAAATTCTTCAACGAAAGGACTATCTTCGTATGCATAATTCGGTGGAGGAATTGCTTGTGTCGGTGCAAATGTTTGGTGTGTCTTCACCTCCTCCCAACATTCAAAGTGTATGAACGTTTTCTTTTTTGCCTCAACGTACATGATTTGTGCTTTGCGTATCTATATAAATAATAGTTAAATAAAGATCAAATTTAAAAATATTTAAATAACATAATATTATATTATAAATCAAACTACACACCTCATCTTGCACATTACCGCCAGATTCTGGATTTCTTCTTGCATATGAAATACATGAACCCCATTTAATCAAATTTGGCTTCAACTTGTTCTATCGAGCGATAAGTGCTGATTGAGTTCTTGGCCCCAAACACATAACCACTTCACCGTCACGCACCGACCAATTTGCTATAAAATCGTTGTAGACTTTATCCCACAATTTATCAACTCTTTGCTTGTTGCCGGAAATTGGATCGGTAGATTGACGACAATAAGAAACACATAATTGCACATCTTCGGACATACACCAATGTGTTGCCATTTTTGAAGTAGAGTATGTAAGGAGTAGAGAAATATGTAAGTGTGAAATTGTAGTGTAAAATGAAAAGAATATGAGTTCTAATTTATAGGAAAAAAATCAACTTTATCAACATTATTTTTTCTGAGTTTTTTTTAATTTTTTAATTTTTTTTTAATTTTTTTTTAAAATATTTTCGTTGAAAATTAAGCAAGACCGTCAGATCAAATCTGTCAAATCTCAGATTTGATCTAAAGGCTCACAAATTCTTCCCGTTATTTTCCTACCGTTTGAAGAATCAGCCCATTGGGCCCAAAATACGCCACGCTCTCCTCACGCGCCATCTTCCTCGTTCGTCCACAGCATGCGTCGCCAGATCCACTCGCGCAGAACGTTCTCGCTCGATTGCTCCGCGAGCAATCCTTCGCGAACGTTCGTTCTCGGCGAGCAATCCATCCTCTCGAGCACCTGCCGCTGCACACCAATTGAAGAACGTTCTCGCTGCTTGCTCGGAGAGAACGTTACCGCTGCAGATGCTCTAAGGTTACCGGAGGACACTTTATTTTTAGTAAAACATAGGACAGTATCCAGGCCGTCCAAATAAGTTATTTTAATGGTTTAGATTATTTTACTGACCACGACGATGGAATTTGGCTGATCTTATCTTTTATGTCGTTCAGTTTGCTTTTCTTTTCTAGTAGTGTCTTCGAGCACACATTCGCTTCTCTAAATCAGAATCATTGAGAATGGAATCAAAATACGGAGAAACGGTGAAAGAGTATTTTCACTTTACTTAAACTTGTCTTGACCCTTGAAAATTGTACTTATTTGTATTTTAGTTTTGTTGTTTGTTTTGGCACCCCAAGGTTTTATTCTGGTTTGTTTTTGGCAGGGTTAAGAACTTGGGGTAGTGGGAATTGTATAGATTCTTGTCAGGTGTGGCAGGATTAAGGACCCAAGTTTCATGTTTTATGATCTGTTTTTAGATCCTTTTGTACTGTGATTTGAGTTAGTTTGATCAGTTTGTTTTCATCCGTCCTGTGGCACTTTTTTTAATGAATACACGTACAGTATAGTAAATATACGTTAAAACGACATTGTTTTAGTACTCACAATAAATAACAGCTCAATACTGAATCCGGATCCGTGCAACACACAATATTAATAATAAAAGATTGTTCTTGGTCAAAAACAAACTTTTTAATAAGAACAATTAAAAACCATTCTCAAGGGTTCCAGATGATTAAATAAAGCATGCTGTCAGATATTTAACAAATCATTCTCGTCCTGCATCTCTAACTTTGTTATTTAAGGGTGTGAGAAGAGTAGCTTGTTCATTGACAACTACAGTTCTGGAAGTAAACCATAACTACTGTACAAAATTAAACTATTACACTTTATTCCATTTGACAAGTAAATTATTTGTCAATTATTTCCCACCACCTGCTTTGCCAATTAAAGGGTTGTTAGAGTTATCACGTGTGGACATTGCAAGGTGAACGGTTATGGATAAGAACACCAAAGAGTCACCCTGCCTTTTCAGTAACTCTTAATTAAGTGTAACTATACTTAATGTACCTCTTATCTTTACTATATAAATAGACATGTGTAGAGCTCACAAATCAGTGAGTTGAACTTTTCAATAAAACATTGTGTTCTTATATGGTATCAGAAGGGCTTCTTCCACATCACGTTTAGCTGAACATCAGAAGCAATCTAATTGCCATGGCCTCCACCACTGTCTCATTTCTCGGTACTCCGACGTCCGAAAAGCTGACGAGAGACAATTATTTACTTTAGAAGGCCACAGTTCTTCCGGCAGTGCGCGGCGCGCAATTGATCGGTTTCCTTGATGGCATAGATAAAGCTCCAGCTAAAACAATATCTATTGTAAACACCGAAAACACAACCGATATATCACCAAATCCTGCTTATGCAGTATGGCTTGACAAGGATCAACAAGTCCTTAGCTATTTGTTGAACTCCCTATCAAAAGAAGTGCTCACCCGAGTTGTTGGCATGGAACATGCCTACCAAGTATGGAATGCTATAGAAGCGATGTTTTCTTCGCCCTCTCGTTTTCGAGTCACGAACCTACGGATCGCCCTTGCCAATACTAAAAAGGGTGATATGAGCACTGTCTCTTACATCGCTAAAATGAAATCCCTTGGTGATGAACTTGTTGTTGTTGGCCTCGACCACGATTACGATGCACTTGTTGCTGCAGTTGCTGCAGTTGCTGCAGTTGCTGCCATGCCACACCAACTCACTGTGAGTGATCTCTATGCCCAAATGACTAGCTATGATCAACGCATGGAGATGCTTGGCACTCAGGTTGGCAAAGAATTTCAATCCTCTATCAATTGCGCAATGCGTGGACGAGAAACCGCAATGGACGTAGAAATCGTGGCTATAGTAATAACAGTAGAGGCGGCCGAACTCCTCAAAACAACCGAGGCCGTGGACGAGGAAGAGGACGTACTCCTCAACGTCAAGTGACCTGTCAAATTTGTGACAGATTAGGTCATTCTGCAAATGAGTGTTGGTGGCGATATGAAAGTGAAGATTGCACTCAAGAGAAAGAGGCCAATGTTACCACCAACTCATACGGTGTCGACATAAATTGGTATACTGATACAGGTGCTACTGATCACATCACGGGGAACTTAGAAGCTGCAAGTTTGTAAAAAGTACAAAGGCCATGATCATGTTTACAATGCCAGTGGAGCAGGTATGCCTATTAATCATATTGGTCATTCATTTATACAGACACCCAACCGTAAACTTCATCTCAACAATATACTTCATGTGCCTAGTGCTTCAAAGAATCTTTTATCTGTCCATAAAATTGCTACAGATAACAATGTTTATTTTGAATATCATCCCAACTATTTTTTAATCAAGGATCAGGCAACGAAGAAAACACTTCTTAGAGGCAAATGTGAAGGCGGACTCTATCCCCTTACATCGTCATTGAACTTCAAGCATCTTTACAGCAACATATCTCATTAATCTTCTTCCAAGTAAAGTCATCAATTTTGAAACTCCTGTCGAACGCCTTCTACACACCAAACCAGATTACAATTCTCTTTGCATTTTTGGTTGTGCATGTTGGCCAAATCTTAGACCATATAACACAAGAAAGCTTGCGTACCGCTCAAAACAATGTGTCTTGTTGGGTTATAGTTTTATTCATAAAGGTGTCAAGTGCTTGGATGTGGCTATTGGACATGTGTACATAACTCGAGATGTTGTGTTTGATGAGTCTGTATTTCCTTTTGCTTCCCTTCGTCAAAATGCCGGTGCTATGCTTCGTAAAGAACTTTTGTTCCTTCCTAATTTCTTAAAAAAATTCCTCCTCGACCGTTGATCATGAGGGAGCACAAACAAGACAAACTGAGGTTTCACTTACTAGCACTAACCTCTTACACGTGGCTGCAGAAGATTTAAACGAAAAGTGGTGCATTATTTGATGAAAACAACATTGCATCAAACCCCGAGATCGATGTTCCTATGAACCAAGATGAATTAAATGATTTCCACACAAATACAGACAACCTCAAATGATTTAGAAGGATCAATTTTAGGATCTAATGAGCAGCACCCATGCACCGGTTCGAGCACACAACTTCAACTCGATAACACAGTAACCTCATCAAGTGTTGCTCCCTTGACTAACATGCAATCCACACATCAAACCTCATCTTCACCTGTAGCTGCTCGTACGCGTTTTAAGTAAAGGCATTACTGCACCCAAGAAGTACATCGATGGCACTATTCCATATACTGGAAAGCGTATGGTTTGGTCTTATGTGCAGCACAGGAGAACCTACAAGTTTACAAGAAGCTCTTAATGACAAAAAGTGGCAAAAAGAAATGGGACGAAGAATATCAAGCACTTACGAAGAATAATTGACGAGCACGTCGTTGAGTGCTGCAAATTTATCCCGACTCTCCTACTTAGTATAGTATTGGCAAGCTGGGGTCGAATCCACAGGGAACGGTGAGAAGTCGTCTTTTGATCTACAATCTAAAACTGGGGTTTGTGAGTAAACAAGAAAAAGAAAGAAACTGTCGCGCAAGTAACACTGGCGCGCGTCAAAAAGCAGTTATAAAGAAGTTAATAAAAATACAGAGATGAGCTCGGTTCAGATTCTTCACTATGAATTCCTATGTTTATCATTGGTCACAAAAGATATGTGATATAATGTTCACGTAGGTTAAGGTCCGGTCAAAGCTTAATAACCTACACATACATTCCGGTCAAAGTCCGTATGATATTATTACTCGGTCTAGTCTAATTAATCACGAATCCGGTCAAGGTAGTGATCAACTATTCTAGTATTACTCCTATCATTCACAGTCACGTACCTCTGATAGTTTAACTATAGATAACAGATTCTACAACTAAGTCTGCGGTGCAAGGCTTCGCTTAATTGTCTAACCTAATTATCATGCAATTGAGCTTGGAATAATAATACTAAACTTATCGTGCAATTAAGAATAAAACCTCAAAACATGTAATTCATATATCTGAATCCAAACCGAATTCAGTAAGTTAGCTAGACATACTGAATGTATACATCTCAAGAATTAATATTAAACAACTAAAGTAACAAGGCAAATCTGAGTGACGCGTCGTCTTGCTCGCGTCGGCAGCTCGCGCACACAGCTCTCGCAGCTAGGTCTGAATTCCGTTCTGAGTCGCCTCTCTCTATTTTCGCATATATGTGATTTCCTCCATGCTCAGTATTTATACTTGTTCCTTCTAGGATTTCCACGAATAATTAGGCAAGAAAATATGTAGGAAATCATCTTTATCTCTAAAAATCAGCTTTGGGAATATCTTGAGCTCCAAAAACTGAACTTAGAAATATTTTTTGCGCGTGATGACGTCATCGCTCCGGATTTGTCGCTGATTGCTGACGTCATCGTTTTTGCTCTGCACTGCGTGACCCATACTCGCGCGCCACACTGCTCGCGCGCCCGTTGGTCTTTGGCTCTTGTCACTTCGTTGTTTTTTGTTCCGAGATTCAGCCTTCTTGTTGCACTTTTGTTCTAACTCTTCTGTTAAACCTGAGATATAAAACTACACCAAAACCGTAATCTTATACTAAATATGTTAGAAATATAAGCAGTGTAATGAACCTAAAACAACATACAAAAGTGCTTTATCAATAATACTTGGCATCTTGTTCCATTTACACATGGTAAAAATATTATTGATTGTAAATGGGTTTATCGAATCAAAAAGAATGTTGATGGTACAATAGACAGATATAAAGCTAGGTTGGTGGCGAAAGGATTCAAACAAAGATACGGCATAGACTATGAAGACACGTTTAGTCCTGTTGTAAAAGTTGCTACAGTGAGACTTGTTCTTGCAATTGCCGTTTCTAAAGGCTGGAGCTTGAGACAGCTAGACGTAAAGAACGCGTTCCTACATGGTGTTCTGAAAGAAGAGGTATATATGAGGCAACCACCAGGCTATGAAGATTTACATGCTCCGCAACATGTGTGCAAACTCTATAAAGCATTATATGGTCTCAAACAGGCTCCAAGAGCATGGTATTCACAACTAAGCTCAAAATTACAAAATCTTGGGTTCACTCCGTCTAAATCAGACACATCTTTATTTATTTATACCAAGTCAGGTATCAGAATATTTATCCTGGTATATGTTGATGACATCATTGTGGCCAGCTCGTCAATCAAAGCGACATCAGCACTTTTGCATGATTTGGGATCTGACTTTGCTCTCAAGGACTTGGGTGATTTGCATTTCTTTTTGGGAATTGAGGTAAAGAAATTTAAAGATGGATTGATTCTATCACAAACAAAATACGCATCAAATCTCCTTTCAAAAGTTGGCATGCAAAACTGTAAGCCTTGTCCCACGCCTTTGTCCTCATCTGAAAAGCTCTCTGCATATGAAGGAGAAGCTCTTGGTCCCGAAGATGCTACTATTTATAAAAGTATTGTTGGGGCTTTACAGTATCTTACATTAACTCGACCTGATATATCTTTTTCAGTCAACAAAGTATGTCAATTTTTACATGCACCAACTACAACACACTGGACAGCAGCTAAGAGGATCTTAAGGTATGTTAAGAAAACATTGGACTTGGGATCACTTTCCAAAGATCGTCTTCCACTTTGATCAGTGCATTTTCGGATGCCGATTGGGCAGGATGTTTAGATGATAAAAGTCAACAAGTGGATTTGTTGTGTACTTTGGACCAAATTTGATTTCATGGAGCTCTAGAAAACAAGCCACGGTGTCAAGGTCCAGCACTGAAGCCGAATATAAAGCAGTAGCAAATGCAACTGTTGAAGTTATTTGGTTAGAGTCATTGCTTGATGAGCTCGGTATTGTTACAAAAGAAGTGCCTTGTTTATGGTGTGACAACTTAGGCGCCACTTATTTATCTGTTAATCCCATATTTCATGCTAGGACAAAGCATATTGAAATTGATTATCATTTTGTTAGAGAAAGAGTTGCAAACAAAAAAATTGGATATCAGATTTGTTTCATCGAGAGATCAAGTCGCATATGGATTTACAAAAGCCTTGCCTGTTCGAGATTTAGAAGAGTTCAAACATAATCTCAACTTAATGAAGTTATGATTAAGGGGGGCTGTTAGAGTTATCACGTTTCACGTGTGGACATTGCAAGGTGAACGGTTATGGATAAGAAACCAAAAAGTCACCCTGCCTCTAATTCAGTAACTCTTTAATTAAGTGTAACTCTACTTAATGTACCTCTTATATTTACTATATAAATAGACATCTTCCTATTAAGAGTTGGGGAACCAATTCTGACGGTTATCCCCAACTCAACCGTCATCCCTCCAACCGTCCTATCGCAGTTGTGAATTGATCATACAAATGTACATTAACTTTATGGTGGGCACATATTCTGACGCCTATGTTCTGAGGCCTATGATTTGACCGATCATCTGAGTCCGATTTTTAAAAGATCTTTGGATTCATTAAAAGACAGATTTTTTATATGATTGAGTAATGTTAAGAGAAACGAAGAATTTAGATGAGACAATAAATTTAATATCAGTCTATCATTGAAGGGCTACTGAACAAGGAAGTACCAAATTCTAAAATGAGATAGTCGATAAATCTACCATCAGGGGTACATCGAATAATAAAAAGAAATCGATGAAAAACAATTATGGTGCGTCCACTTTGAAAGAATGGAATGCATTTCGTGGGAATGGAATGATGAATTTGGACATAGTTTCATTTTAGATTCATCCTTTCATTCCATTCCAAGTGATTCCATTCCAACGAAGTGAACACACCATAATTGTTTTGTAAATGATTTGACCGATCATTTGAGTCCGGTTTTTTAAAAATCTTTGGATTCATTAAAAGGCAGATTTTTTACGTATATGATTGGGGTAATGTTTAAGAGAAATAAAAAGTTTGGGTGAGACAATAAATTTAATATCAACCGTTGGATTAGATTAATTCGTGATTGGAATTAAAGTTGGTTTTATATAATAGGCGGTTGAATTTAGAAAAAAAATCTTAGCGGTTTATATTTTTGAATCAAATCTCATCTTTTGGATTGTTAAAATTCAATGATTGAGATCGTGTCTCATATTTATTTATCCGTCCTTCTAGAACCTTACTCTATGATTGGGTATCCACTAAATGAACGATTTTGTTCGATTTAATTTTTTTGAATCAATTTAGTTTTTTCAAAAACCAAACTGTTATGATTTTTTAATTATACGATTTTCTTAAAGCCAGAATCAACATTCTTTTAAAATGAGGATTTAACAAGCCCAAATTCATTTAGAAGTATGACATTTAAGAAATGTTTTTTAAACTGGGACATTTAAGAAACGTTTTTTAAACTGGGACTTTTAAGAAATTGAATTTCATAAATGAAGCATTTACTTTTGGAGACCCCAATCCAACAACTTCTCACCTAAAAGATGAGTAAATGATCGGCCGGCCAAATTAACTGCACTTATGGTGTGTTCACTTCACATGAATGAAAATGAATCGACGAAAGAATGAAATGAGAGAGAAATAGAATTAGATAAGGAATGGAATAATGATTCCATTCTTTTGTTCACTTTTCATTAGCAAACAAAGTAAATAAATTGAATACATATATATATAAAATGAAGGACGTTGTGTGGAGTTATTTAAATGGATCAAGAGAAATCAAATAAGGGAATGGACTTATACCATCTATTTTGGGAGGAATGAATTTTCTTTATTTTGGCTTTGAATATAATGAAGTTGGAATGACTCATTCCATTCTATTAGCCCAATCAAACAACATATATTTTCATTCCATTAGGAACGAACATTCCATTCCACCAAAATTGATTTCATTCCAACGAAGTGAACGCAACCTTAGGATATATGCAGCGGGGGCATCCTTACTTGCTACGTAGAACATCCTCGCTTCTAAAATTATGTAGCGGTTGATTTCTCAAGAAGAACGTCTTTAGAAAATTGCTGGAGGACAACGGAAGTACACAAAAAATTGTTTGCACATTCATAAAATATAAAATAAACGCGTGGCTCAAGCCCAATAACTATAAATATATGTCCATTATAAAAAAAGTTTTACAAAAACGCTATGTATAATTCCTGTTATAATATGAAGAAAATGTAAAATATGAATTGAAAGGATAATGGAGACATGGAGAATTGAGGAGAAGTTAGGGAGATTTTCTTATTCACTTTTCATATAATACAAAGTCTTTATATAGACATTATAAAGAATATGAAATGACTTGAAACTCAAAAGTCATACAACTCTCATAAATATGTATTTATAACACTCCCCCTTTGGATGACTTGAGTAAATAGAGCTTTCTTGATCTGCCTCGTTAAAACCCTTGTCTTGGAAAAACCCAATTGGAAGAAAAAACCAAGATGTGGGAAAAAGAGTACAGATAAAAGCCTCCCCCTCAAAATAACATTCACTTAACTCGATACTAAATTCTTCATGATATGGTACTTCAGGACCTATCATATAGGGGACATAATCGTTTGCCTGAGTGTATGAATTGCCTCGTTAAAACCCTTTCCTTTGAAAAACCCAATGGGATAAAAGCAAAGGGAGGGAAAAAGAGTACAATCATTACACTCCCCCTCAACTTAACGTTCATAGACGTACTTCGAGTTTTGATGTAATGTTTTGTGCTTTTATTAATTAACTACTGGTGAATAGCTTTTCTGAAATTCACTCTAAACTTATGAGTAAAATTTCGTGTAACCAGTTTGACTTTGTACCATATAGCTTTCTTATATTCAAACATTGGTGTGAACACCCACCCAAAGCTTACTGGTTTACACTTCGTATATTGGAGCTTCGGGTCCAAACAAACGACATTAATTTACTTAATGTATCCAGCTCTTTCATTTATTTTGACATCGATATTTATTTTGGGATCATGATCATCTTTTATGATGACTTGGAATGCAAAGATATATTAGATTTACACTGTGTCAATAATCCAACACTAGTGTTGGCGATATATCAAATTATCGTCAATATCTTTGTTCATTTCCTCGTCAAAAGAAATCTCTTCTGGAGTTTTTCTTTATAATGAACTAACGTAACCTATCGACATCTTTTACATCGTACATATATATATATATTCCACTTACATGGATGTATGTCCTTAGATCCTAGTGGTTTCCACAAATACGATGTGTCTCAAATAATTTAAATCTGGAGTTACTTCAAGAATCTCCAAACGAGCTGGTGCATTTTCAGAATGCATATGTGATTTTGTAACTTTAGGCTTATGTAAACGCATCCGATTAATATTAGGTTCAAAATCACATTATTTGTTCTTGGATCTAAGGTTGATAAGGAGGAATTTTTACATCTCCTAAAAGGATAATATGGAAGAACTATTCCATTTCCTTCTTAACTATCTCATTTTCTTCTCCTCCTAAGTTGGAAATTTAAATTTAACAATCACAATATCGAGCTCCAAATTAATTTGCTCTTGATACTAAATGATTGGTGAGGACTCAAACCCACATGATTTCCAACACTCTTTGTGGTCTTAAATTGAATTTTGTGGAGGAGGAATGTGAACATTTCATTGCACATAATTTCAAGTTCTCTTCCGGAGATACTTGTGGAAAATATTTATTTTATGGTTGATATGAGTCAAGTAAAATCCTCAATTTTGAAGTTGCATTTCTCAAAATCTAAGGAAGTTAACTTGATTATATGAGTAATAATTTCAATACATATTCGCAATATTCATGACTGCACTGGGTCATTTTGCGACGTTATATGAACTACTAATACTCATTCAACCAAATGATAAATTTGAATTTAAACTTTAGTGTAATTTCTCTATATAGTCTAGCCAAATTATTTAATTGGCTTAACTAGATAATGAGTTCACATTTGTGGTTCCTTCAGGGAACATAAGAGATTTGCGTTTACTTATATTATAAATAATCCATGTAAATTTGCCAAGTTTACATGCCGATCATGCCAAGTCACCATTTGAGAAGAACTGCGGGTTCTTAAGTGGGTGTTCATGTGAACTTTTGGTGATCTTTCGGATCAACAGTTCATCCGGCGACTGACTCAAACTTGCCACAAAGAAAAAAAAATTACTATCCACTAAACTTCTGGTTAGTGATATCAAGTAGAAGCACTTGACTTCTCATTATGCATTTCTAATGGTTATCTCATTTACACTCTCTTCAGGGAGTAATGTATTACTTACAAGGATTTCAAAATATACATATTACTCTTCAGGAGTAAATGTATTATACAAATTTACATGAAATGATATATTTATATTCATCCATTTTGAGAGACATGTATCACTCTTCTGGAGTGGTGACCATATTGCTCTCAGGGAATAATATTTTACATTTATCTACATGTAAGATAATACATTCACTCTTCTGGAGTATATAACTTTCACTTGAATCACAAGATAATTTAAATATAAAAACATTTAACGAATTTACAATCTTGCTAATGTATATATATATATACAAAATATTAAATTACTTTGTTGCTTTCAACATTAATAAAATATACTCACTTCTAGGAGTAATATTTTAATCTTTAACTCTTCAGGAGTGAAATATACATACATACTCTTCAGGAGTGAAATAAACATACATACTCTCCAGGAGATACATAAGAATAATAATGTACATGCATTTTCTTCTGGAAATACATGTATACAATTTCATTTCGAATAGTATGCACATAAATAATATATGAGTGTCTACTTCTGGAGAACACATAAATATAAACTAATTTCACCCACTTTTGGAGATGATACCAATTTTATAACAAAAATGGTATCACATATGCACTTCTGGTGTTACATATGTATATTCTTTGGGGAAATATAATCGTTAAGTATATGACTCAACTTTAGTAAAATATTACAACATTATTTGTGTGTAATCACTTCGGGTGTTACACATTACTTTGTGCATCAAGACATTTAAATCATAAATTTAACATAATGATTCCGCTTCTGGAGATTTTAATCATATATCAATTACATTTAATGATCCAATAAAAGGGGAGTTAAATATGACTAAATTGAACTTTATTAGATTTTAATCTAATGAATAATGTGTAATGATTTCAGTGCAGGTGAATCATGGAACACATAATCTCACTTACATATTATATAATTATTCTCTTCAAAGAAATCAATAAATAAACATGCTTAAACTTCAGGGTTTACATGTTATACATTCCACTTCAGGGGAATTTAATATATACCAAGTGCATTGAACGTAATCACTTCAGGTGTTACATTTACATGATTCTTTGTATGTCTCTTGTGCAAGATTCCACTTTGGGGAAATCAGAAATTAATTATAAGCATCATTCCACTTCAAGGGAATTTAAAGGTAAATATTACTACATGTGTGTAATACATTTGAGAAATCAAGAGACAAAGATTTGAATCATTGCACTACATGAAAATAAATGATGAGTCCACTTCCAGGGAATCAATTCTTACAATATTGGTATTTTTTATGGGTACGACTCCATTACAGGATAATCAAATCGTTAACAAATTACTTATATTAACTGCACTTCGAGTACTACATGTTTTACTCATTCCAATTCGGAGGAATTATTTCATAAAATATAATTTCACTTCAGGGAAATCAAATATAATAGATAAGTAAATTTCATCTCAACGACTTCACTTCAGGGAAAATCAAAATGTGATTCAACTTCGAGTGAATCAATCATTATCACTAAAAATTACTTTCTTATGATTCCACTTCGAGGGAATCAAAGGATAAATTGTTGTATACACAACACTTAGTAAAATGACAAAATAAGAAAATAAGATGATACAAAAATGGTATCACATAACTTGATTTTTTTAAACATGACTCAAATGATGTCAACACCACATCCCTTACCGATCACTTACCTTAACATCTCACCTTGAGCAATTCGTGCTGATAACGTGTTATAATATGAAGAAAATGTAAAATATGAATTGAAAGGATAATGGAGACATGGAGAATTGAGGAGAAGTTAGGGAGATTTTCTTATTCACTTTTCATATAATACAAAGTCTTTATATAGACATTATAAAGAATATGAAATGACTTGAAACTCAAAAGTCATACAACTCTCATAAATATGTATTTATAACCCGATTTATAGAGCGTACATAAAAATGCTTTGTTTTATAAGACATTATATGAAGTTTTGTTTTAATTCGTCATATATTATAAACAGTATGTGACGTTTTTACAAAAAAAAGCTTTTAATTTACAAGACATTATATGACGTGTTTCAAAATCGCCATTTATTATAAATAATATATAGCGTTTTCATTTTCACAAAAACGCTTTGTTTTACAAATCATTATAAATTATATTTTGTATGGGATTAGTATTAATAAATTCTCTTGAAGCATTTTATGGTTACAAATATTTTTAAAAATGTTATGAAACAAATTTGCAACTGTAAAAATTTCTCATTGGGAAGTGCTCAACGGTGCAGATGCCCTTAGTTTATTTGGTATTTACTTGGAAGTGTTTAAATGCAATACAGAGGTAGAACTGAAAGTGTTAACATTGTCATGGGAGACCGCCTTTATGTCATCCGTTACCTTCCGTTGTACAGGGCTGCCCTCACTGACGACTGGGAGACAGCCGAGTCTATCTTCGACAAAGATCCAGATTCAGACACAGCTAAAATCAGTGGCACTTTGGAGACCGCACTCCATATAGCGGTCGGAACCAACAGTTCCCATAGATTTGTCGACAATTTGGTGAATAGATTAGCTGCTAAAGACTTGACAAAGCTTAGAACAGCTGACTACTTGTCCAACAACTGCCTTCACTATGCAGCTAAAGCAGGGAATACCAAGGCCGCAATGGCTTTGGTGAAAAAGGATCCTGAAATGGTATCCATAGTTGATTGGTATGGAGACTCTGCTGTCAAGATGGCAGCTTGGTTTGGTCGCAAGGAGACGCTAGAGTATTTGCTGAGCGTAACACCCGATGTGATCGGAGAGGATGGGACTAGCCCCTACCGCGGGGAAGCGGGTGCTGACCTCATCATCCTTACTATCACGGCTGGATTTTATGGTACATCCAAATGTTGCCTAGATCAGTAGATAACAAGTATTGTCACTTACACTCGTCTTTTTCTTTGACCGACAGATGTTGCTCTAACCTTGGTGAACAAGTACCCAAACCTGGTAAGGGAGAGAAATAAGAAAGGTTGTACAGCTTTGCAAACGTTGGCAACACACCCTAATGCTTTCCCAAGTGGCCGAAGCTGGTGGTTTTGGCAACAACTCATCTATTCTTGTTAGTCCATTACATTTGATCAGTATGCAGTACACACTGTGTATTCTTGTTATACTCTGACTTGATACAATTGCATTTCGCAGGCATTCCTATGAACAGTTCAGCAGTGGACCGTTTGGATGCAAAAAGTTCGATATCTGAGAAGAAATCTTACAATCTTTGGAGGAAGACTAAGATATTTGTAGTTTGTTCCAGACTCCACAATTTACTTTGGAGTGTTGCCCAATACCTAGGTCAGTTTGTGGCTAAAAATGCCAACAGCTTCTGGTATAATATCATGTGATCCGACTTGTGAGGCTTTATAATTTGCAGTTCCATGGCTGAAAAGCATTCATGACAAAAAGTTAGAACACAAACAGACCAAGCAATTGACGAAAGACTTGGTCTCAACGTTGACAGTCTTAGCTGGTGGGGATCACACTGTTGTGTGGGATGTGTTAGGAACAGCAGTGTTCACGGCAGCTAAACATGGTATCCATGAGCTTATTGAAGAATGCTTGGGAGGCTTCCCAAATCTCATTTGGTACAAGATTGACGGATTGTACTTATTCTTGACTGCTATAAAATACCGTCAAGTTAAGGTTTACAATTTAGTTTATCAGATGACTGCTCATGTGTTTTTTGTCACCACAAATACCATTAGTGAAGACAATGCGCTACATGTGGTGGGAATGAAGGCTTCTCCCCACAGGCTCAATGCTGTCACTGGAGCTGCCCTACAGATGCAGCGGGAGCTACAATGGTTCAAGGTTTCATTTCTAGTCTGTGAAAAATATATTTTGCTACAAGTATTGAATTCTTTAAAAATATGTGATAATGCGATTTGCAGGAGGTAGAGAAATTCGTGCAGCCGTCTTTCAAAGAGGCTCTAAATGAGGAAAATAAAACACCGCGAATGGTATTTACAGATGAACACAAGGAATTATTGGAAAAAGGCGAAAAGTGGATGAAAGACACAGCCTCATCCTCCATGGTGGTAGCTGCTCTCATTGTCACGGTTGCCTTTGCAGCTATATTCACAGTCCCTGGGGGGAACATTGAAGAAAGTGGGACGCCATATTTCTTAAGGGACTCAACATTTATTATCTTTGCGATTTCTGATGCTGTGGCTTTATTTTCTTCAATCACTTCAGTGCTAATGTTTTTGGCTATGCTCACTTCCCGTTATTCAGAGGATGATTTTCTTTACGCATTACCCAAAAGAATCACTATTGGACTCTTGGCACTTTTCATTTCTATTGCGGCCATCATGGTGACATTTTGTGCGGCGCTAGCTCTTGTACTGCGGGAGAGGTGGACTTGGATTGCGATTCCGGTTGGACTGACTGCTTGTGTGCCTGTCACATTCTTCGCTTTGCTGCAGTTTCCCCTGCTTGTGGAGTTAGTCCTCTCGACTTATGGGCCAAGCATTTTCCACAAACAGAACAGTTTGATTCTTCACTAGCCGTGCTTGCCAGACCGTTTCCCTATGCAACTTGTTTTAATTGTCATGTGCTATCTTTATTGGTTATTTTCATGATTTAATGATTAATATTTATAATTGTCAAACTCGCTCGTCTCAGTAGTAATGCATATAAATTAGTAAATTCAATTCCAAATTAATCAAAAACATCAAATGTAAAGATTGTGTACCATGAGGACTCGGATTTGGTAATGCGCAGCTATTTGCTGCGAGGGTAAAAACGACGTCGTTTTGACATTTTTTACTGTAACTCTATGTAGTTTTGAGTGAACCCTTTACTAAAACTACGTAGTTTTGGCTCGCATTAAATAGCTTTCGCTGCACTGAATCTTAATCCGTACCATGAAGAAAGTTCTTTTGAGACCCCTGTTAAGAGGTGAGACCCTGAGACCCCATCATGGCCGTTGGTTGGATTTGCTTTTGGGGTCTGGATTGTGCCACGTGAAGGTGAGAGAACAAAAGCAGCAAATTTCTCTCACCTCCGATTTCTGTTGAAGTAAACATGAAATTATTTTCTATTGAAGTAAACCTCAATCATCAAATGGGGAGGAATTACATCAAAAAACAGTATCAAGAACGAAAATCAAGCACAATTCTAGCGAGGCAATATGATGCCTACAGCCAAATAGAAATAGCTTAAACAAACTACCATAACAGACCAACTCACATTTCAAAAAACTCTCAAAGCCATCAACCACTTCTCGCAAACCATAACATATCACCTATGAACAAAAGTAAACCATATTTTACCAATACCACCAGAGAAACCAAACTAAAACAAGTTAATTGGCAACAAAACAATGCGAAACTTCAAATAAATTACAAACCTAATAGAACACATTTCAGATTCTCGATACAACCACGTTATTATTACCTCCGATCCATTAGAAAAAACAGTAAACAAGCATTGTCACATAACTTAGATGGATCAATCCATCTGTTGTCTCATATCTTATCAATATCCTCGTCCTCAATCCTCCTCATCCAAGCCACCAGCAATCCCTTCATTCAACCTGGTATTCTCCGGCAGTTCCACATAAGCCTTCAACAACCTAGCCTCATCAGGCATATACTTCAAAATGACATCAGCCTTATCATCTTGATAATCCCTCAATCCAACTAGAACAAATGTCGAGTTCAGTGCAGAAATTTGTGGAATTTACAGGAGGTAGAGAAATTTGTGGAACCTTCTTACAAAGAGGCTCCAAATGCGGAAAATAAAACACCGCGAATGGTATTTACAGATGAACACATGGAATTATTGGAAAAAGGCGAAAAGTGGATGAAAGACACAGCCTCATCCTCCATGGTGGTAGCTGCTCTCATTGTCACGGTTGCTTTTGCAGCTATATTCACAGTCCCAGGCGGAAACGATGAAGCAAGCGGGACGCCTTATTTCCTAATGGACTCGACATTTATTCTCTTTTCCCTTTCCGATGCTGTGGCTTTGTTTTCCTCAGTCACTTCAGTGCTCATGTTTTTGGCTATTCTCACTTCCCGTTATTCAGAGGATGACTTTCTATACGCATTACCCAAAAGAATCACTATTGGACTCTTGGCACTTTTCATTTCTATAGCGGCCATCATGGTGACATTTTGTTCTTGACCATAGCTAGAAATTTTTGGGGGCTACACCTAAAAGCCGATTAGAGTTTTTGTACTTATGCCCATTTGCAATTGCAAGAAAAGCAGCTAACCATAACAACCACCACACCACCATCACCTTTTAAACTGAGCAACTCTATTTGCAGATTATTGTTTAGATAACAACCAGTCAACCAATCTTATGTTTAAAAATAGTAAACCATCATCGAGACTCCTGCTTGCACCTCAAAAAATCTCGATGTCTGTCTTGGCTTCTCTGTTTCGTCTGTCATCCTCTATAATCGTGTTTCTGTTTCAAATCTTGTTCCAACAATACTGTTACCTCGTTTTTGATAGTGTTTGATTCTTTTGACTATTTGTTCCTCAAATTACGCGCTTTCTTTGCAACAAATTTGACTCACACAAGCGAATTCCTTGTATTGAACTCATAAGTTCCTTATATTGAACTCATAAACTTAATTTTGTTGAAGTCAAACTAGATGTGAAACAAAAACGGGTAGGATTTCAATATATGCAAACTAGAATGATTACATGGTACATGATTCTAAAATATATAGGAAATAATAATGCAAAATAAGAAAGTAATATATTTCTATAAATATCTAATTAACATAATTATCTCTAACAAATAACTAATTATATCTCTAATATCTCTTCTTAATCTCACGATGCATTGTCATGAGGCAACGACTAGGTCATTATAGTTTTGATTCATGTCAGCGTGTTTATTTGTAAATCTCACGATCCTTTTCTCAATATCCCTTATCAATCTCACGATCCATTTCTTATCATTTGATTCATGTAAACGTGTTTTTTTGTAAATCATATTTGTGCTGTTTTCTTCCTTTTGTTCAATATCCTTTTACGATAATGACATAATTTCTCTATTTTTGGAATAAAAGCCGTAGACAATAAATTTTGTCTATAATTTAAAATCAATCAAATAATTAACAAATCTATTTATTTGATTATTAAAAATTGGACTACCACAATTGGCTGCAAAATAGGCCCAAGTCCAGGAAGAGGCCTGATCCATTCCACTAAAGCAAGTCCGGCCCAAAGCATGAAGTAAGCCCATAACTACAAGCCTACAAACCAAATAAGAGTTTTCACTCTATAAATAGAGTGTTGCCCTCTCATTTGAAAGGAAGAAGTCATTTTTTGCAAGTCGAAGAGAAGAAGAGAGAAAGAGAAAAGGAGAAGAGAGGGAGAGAAGACAACTCTCTATTACGGAATCTAGTTTGCGCAGTAAACAAGTGCACAGAGCACCGCCTGCCAAAGCATTACCAGCACAGAAGTGAAATCAAGTCATCGCGACCTTCACCCGTGCAAAAGCAAATCCGTTCAAGTAGAATCAAAGGAGTAACAGAGAGAGTGAATACGCAAACTTCTGAAATCCAATACAAAGAAAACATTTGTAACTTTATTTTGTTCAATACAAAATATTACGTTTACAAATTCTGGTGAACCCTACGTGAAACTCTCTGCCTCTCATCTCTACGACTTTACCAAAACCTACCACAAGGATGTCGGCTCAACAAACCAACTCTCGCAGTCCTACCCGTACCTCTGCCGCTGCATTGCAAACCAAATCCACCATCATTGACGTGCAACACACTGATGTCTGTACGAGAAGCATGGCAAGGAAGATGGCCGTCAATGAAGCTGATGCAAGTCTTCGTGCTACTAAAATACCAACTAAGGAGCGCACATTCGCTGCTACCTCTATTGCTACTGCAGCTGCTGCTTTGACTGCAGCTGCTGCTTTGACTGCAGCCAACTCCCCAAAACCCAAAACCAAGGAAAGCGTCACTGCTGACGAAACACGCTCATCTAAACCAAAGGTGAATTTAGCTAAGAAGATGGATGCAGCGGAATCCAGTAGAGCTTCTGTCATGACTATCGGCGCTAAGTCCATCGAAGAGCAGATGGCAAAAATGAGGAAAATGCTCGAAGAACTCTCAAGAGGCCAAAATGAGAAGGTTGAGCGAATTGAGACCCTCCAAAAAGAGCCAAATGAGTTGCATAAAGAAAAATTTGAAGTAGCAGACGTTGAGGAAATGTTGAGTGACAATGATTCTGAGAAGGCCGATGGCGCAAGAACTGAGGGCGTCAATTACAATGAGAAACAACTACAAGATATGATAGCAAATGCAATCAAGCTTCAGTTAGGCGGCAGTTCGTCAAGTGGTGCACGCTACTCGAAACTGTATACAAGAAGGATTGATGGATTACGAATGCCTCTAGGATATCAACCTCCTAAGTTCCAGCAATTCGATGGCAAAGGTAACCCAAAACAACATGTAGCTCACTTTGTTGAAACATGTAACAACGTTGGTATAGAAGGAGACCTATTAGTGAAGCATTTTGTGCGCTCATTGAGGGAGATTGCATTCGACTGGTATACAGATCTAGAGTCGGAATCCATAGATACCTGGGATCACATGGAGGATGAGTTCCTCAACAGTTTCTATAGCACCAAACGCATCGTTAGCATGAGTGAGCTGACTAATACAAGACAATGGGAAGATGAGCCAGTTATAGACTACATCAATCGATGACATGCGTTAAGTCTTGAGTGTAAGGATCGCATCAATGAAACCTCTACGGTGGAAATATGCATTGATGGAATGAGCTGGGAACTTTTGTACATCCTTAAAGGGATCAAGCCTAGAAGTTTTCAAGAGTTAGCTACGCGAGAGCATGACATGGAGATAACAGTCAAGGGTCTTGGAAGTAGTCGCACATCCTATTCAAAACCACCAGTTGAGAAGAAAGAGTTCAAAAAGACAGACAAAGTTGTCAAGAGTACTAAGGAAGAAATGGTTGTCAGCTCTAGTAGCGCTCCAGTGAAAATTTCTACAAAACCAAAACAAGAGAAAAGGAAAGAGTTCTCTCTAAGAGACTACAATCGTAATAAGCCCACGCTAAAAAAGCTTCAAGCTAAGAAGTATCCGTTTCCTTATTCTGATTTGTCAGGAATGCTTGATGATTTGCTAGAAAAGAAGATAATTCAACTACCGGAGCCAAAGCGTCCTGATGAAGTCAACAAAACTAGTGATCCAAAATATTATCGTTACCATAGATTGGTAAGTCACAGTATTGAAGATTGTATAACACTGAAAGAACTCATAATGAGGCTGGCTAGAGAAGGAAAGATCATGCTGGACGTTGATGAAGCTGTGGAAGCAAATCATACCACTGTGACAACATGCAAACATTCATGTCCCAAACCTCAAAATTTATACAAGTGTCATATACAATTCGTAAGTTATACAACTGTAGAAGTTTGCATGGAAAGATCGTCAATATTGTCAAATATCGCAAATCAAAATGTAGATGCTTCACCGCAAAGCTCAGAAGATGCTGATGATGATGAAGGATGGATAGTTGTGACTTGAAAAAAGACAAAGAATCGAGTGTTGACAAGATCACAGACCGTCTATCGAAGAAAGAAGCAAGAAACAAATGAAAAGCCGTGTCACTCGAAAGGAAAGAAAATGTCAAAGAAAGATGGTGAAGTTGCAAGTGCTACCCATTGACCTTCTAAAGCAAGCCGTTCCAACCCCCATTACTCTAGTTGAGTTTTTTCCCAAGGATTACTTCAATAAAGTTGGTGTCAATACAACCTCGATAGCAACCATTGAGGACAACTCCACTGAAGAACACGAATTACCGAATGACAAGATTACACCACAAACTTCCAACACGCCTGAAGAAATGCATGAGAGGATTCAAAAACCTCAAAGTCCAAAGATAGAGAAAGTACAAAATGAAGAAAGTTTGTTTAAATATGTTTCATGCAATACGGCGTTGACCTTCTCAGATGAAGATCTGCTCCTTGGGTCAAAACTTCACAACAGACCCTTGTACGTAATGGCTACATAAGAGAGCAAAGAGTGAACAGAATTCTTATTGATGGCGGCTCTGGTGTAAATCTCATGCCAAAAACAACTATGAATGAGTTGGGAATTACACTTGATGAGCTCTCCAACAGTCGAACTATGATTCATGGTTTCAATCTAAATGGTGAGCGCGCAATCGGTATGATTCAAGTGAATCTCACGATGGACGAGTTATCTTCCGACACTTTATTCCATGTCATTGACTCAAAAACATCATTCAATTTAATGTTGGGCCGTCCATGGAAACACGAGAATGGGGTTGTCGCTTCTACCCTTCAGCAATGCCTGAAGTACTATCGTGGAGGAGAACGAAAAATAAATGGAGATGCAAAGCCATTCACAAAAGCTGATTCATTCTTTGCTGATGCTAAGTTCTTTGAGGAAGGTGGCGTGTCAGAAGAACTTTTGCCTTCTGTTATCTCCTCAACTGGTGAAGGAAGCAAAAAAAATGAAAATATGGTGAGTTCGGGCGATTTGCTTCATCAAGATACAATGGAGGTTGAAAGTGGATCAAGCTCCTCTCAACAAGTTAAAAGGCCGGAAGTAGCATCAAAGAATACTGCTCCCATCTTGCGATATATACCAAAGTCTCGGCGTAAGCAAGGGGAAAGCTCTTTTGTAGAATTTCAAAGTTTCTTGACAGGTCCTAAAGGAGAAAGGAAAGGAAAGCAAGTTGTAAAGCAAGAGTGGGTTGTAAAATCAAAAGCGGTGATTCCTTTAACCGGATTAAGTCAAGCACAAATTGTTAGGCCACCACCAGCAGGATTCGTCTTCTCTTCATATGAATCTTCTGAAGGAGGGGAGAATTCAAACGAAAATTCAGCGCAAACGCATATAAGTTGATGGAAAGAGCTGGGTATGACTTCACAAATCCGACGCCACTTGGAGTTGTGATCAAGCCGCATCAATATAGCATCGATCAGATACGTGGACTTGCTCCCAAGCGTACAGGTTTGGGTTACGAATCTCATGAGCCTGTAAAGATCTCTGCTCGTCGCAAGGTTGACATGACTTCAAGTCATTACATCACAACAAAAGAAGAAGTGATATTTGATTCTGACAATAATTTGCCTCCGGCTACATCCTCAATCTTTGACCGAATTAGTCCGCCCGTAAAGAGAGCACGATCCTCAGTATTTGATAGACTTAATACTCCGACGGAACGACAAAACCTTCCTTCAAGAAGAGTTTCTTCAGTGTTTGACAGGTTGGGGGCAAAACATGATGTAAGGAGGAGCCATCTTCTTCTAATTCCAAAAGTCCAAAGCAATCAAGAACAAAACGTTTGAAAGGATCCAGCAATTCAGTTTTCAATCGTTTGGAAAGTCTGCAAAGAAGGAAGAGCTTATCAACAAAGATGATGGTGTCAAGAACAATGAAGTATCAACCTTCCACATCACTGTTGAAGAAATGAGCGACGTTGATGAAGAATTAGAGGCTGATCCGGCACCACCAACACTTGAAGACGGGGGGCAATCCACTGTTGACGATCTAAAAGAGTTGAACCTCGGAACCGCTGAGGACCCACGTCCCATTTTTGTTAGCACCCTTCTCACCAAAGAAGAAACAAGCATGTACTACGAGCTGCTAACTGAGTATAAGGATGTATTCGCGTGGAGCTACACAGAAATGCCAGGGCTAAGTGAAGACATTGCAGTTCACCGTTTGGCAATCAAAAGTGATGTAAAACCCAAAAAGCAATCTCAACGACGCTTCAGACCAGAGTTAGTCCCAGAAATTGAAAAGGAAGTGAACAAGCTCATTGATGCAGACTTCATTCGAGAAGTAAAATATCCAACTTGGATTGCCAACATCGTGCCGGTGAGAAAGAAAAACGGACAACTGCGAGTATGTGTAGACTTTCGAGACCTCAACGACGCATGTCCTAAAGACGACTTCCCTCTTCCAGTCACGGAGCTAATGATTGACGCAACCACTGGACATGAAGCTTTATCCTTCATGGATTGTACAGCTGGATACAATCAAATTCGCATGGCACCGGAAGATGAAGAAGCTACAGCGTTTCGCACTCCTAAAGGGATATTCTGCTACAAGGTGATGCCGTTTGGATTGAAGAATGCAGGTGCAACATATCAACGAGCAATGCAACATATTTTTGAAGATATGATGCACAAAACTGTGGAATGCTACGTTGATGATGTAGTTGTCAAGTCTAAAGATAGAGCAGATCACATTCAAGATCTTCGTCTAATTTTTCAAAGACTTCGAGAGTGTCAACTTAAGATGAATCCGCTGAAGTGCGCTTTTGGTGTTACATCTGGCAAGTTTTTAGGATTTGTGGTTACTCACAGAGGCATTGAGATAGATCAAAAAATTAAAGCTATTCAAGAAATGCCTGAGCCTAAAAATTTGAAGGAATTGCGAGGATTGCAAGGGCGCTTGGCCTATATTAGAAGGTTCATCTCCAATCTTGCAGGGCGTTGCCAACCGTTCAGCCATCTAATGAAGAAGGATGCTCCATTTGTTTGGGATGAGAGATGTCGCAATGCTTTCAATAGCATAAAGAAGTATCTTTCTTCTGCACCAGTATTGGGAGCACCAATCCGAGGGAAACCTCTAATCCTCTACATTGCCGCACGATCCTTAGGATGTGTGCACAAGAAAAGAAGAAGGTAAAGAAAGAGCTCTTTACTACTTGAGTCGAACATTGGTTGGAGCGGAACTCAATTATTCTCCCATCGAGAAAATATGTCTTGCACTTGTATTCGCCGTTCAAAAGCTAAGACATTACATGCAAGCTCATACAGTTCGTGTTGTTTCCAAAGCTGATCCCATCAAGTATATACTCTCTAGACCTGTCCTCTCTGGTCGACTGGCAAAATGGGCAGTGCTCCTAAAGCAATACGATTTGGTGTTTGTGCCTCAAAAAGCGACAAAAGGTCAAGCCATAGCTGACTTCTTTGCGGATCATCCGGTACCGGCTGAATGGGAATTTTCTGTAGATTTTCCAGGCGAGGGAGTGTTCTGTGTTGATGTACTTCCACCTTGGCAAATGTACTTTGATGGTGCTGCAAGAAGGGATGGAGCTGGTGCAGGGGTCGTATTTCAGTCACCAGAAAATCACATTCTTCCTTATTCATTCACTCTCGCTCAGCTATGCTCAAACAATGTGGCTGAATATCAAGCTCTCCTATTAGGACTTCAGATGGCGATGGAAATTGGTATAGACAATATGGATATTTACGGAGATTCACAACTCGTAGTCAATCAGGTGCTCAATGACTATGAAGTTAAAAAGGATGACTTGATCCCTTATCACAGACATGCAATTCAACTCCTTAACACATTTTACTCTATCAATATTGGACATGTCCCAAGAAGTGCCAATAAGTTGGCTGACGCGCTTGCTAATCTTGCAGCCAACTTGGCACTGGGGCAGAAGAGTCCATGTCCATTCCAATCTGCAATCGTTGGGTAGTTGCGCCAGATGATGAAAATGAAGAAATCAAGGAGTCAACAAATGTAATACACGTCTATGAAGTTGACACTGATGATTGGCGTCAGCCCATCATTGATTTTCTAAAGCATCAAAAGCTGCCAGATGATCCAAGACACAAAACAGAAATACGTCGACGCGCTCCAAAATTCATTTACTATAAAGACACCCTTTACAGACGTTCTTTCATTGGGCAATGGTTAAGATGTCTTGGCAACGAAGAAGCAACAGAAGCAATGCAAGAGGCTCACGCTGGTGTGTGTGGTGCGCATCAGTCTGGTCCCAAACTTCATGATCGCATTAAGAGAATGGGTTACTACTGGCCCACAATGGTACAAGATTGCATGGAGTTCGCAAAGAAGTGTGACGCTTGCCAATTCAATGCTAACTTCATACACCAACCTCCAGAGCCCTTACACCCTACAGTGGCGTCTTGGCCTTTTGAAGCATGGGGACTTGATGTAGTAGGGCCAATTTCTCCGAAAGCATCTAACGGGCATGCATACATTCTCAGGAACTGATTATTTCTCCAAGTGGGCAGAAGCAGTTACATTACGAGAAGTCAAAAAAGAGAACGTTGCTGATTTTATAAGAACACAAATCATCTATCGCTATGGCATTCCGAGGCGGATAATAACTGACAATGGCACACCATTCTTCAACAAGCATGTGACGAGTCTGTGTGAAAAGTTCAAGTTCAAACAATACAAGTCATCGATGTATAATGCTCCTGCCAATGGACTAGCTGAGGCTTTCAATAAAACGTTGTGCAACTTATTGAGGAAGTAGTGTCAAAATCAAAGCGTGACTGGCATGAAAAAATTGGTGAAGCGCTTTGGGCATATCGAACGACAGCTAAAACACCAACTCTAGCAACCCCGTATGCTTTGGTGTATGGAGTAGAGGCTATATTGCCACTGGAGCTTCAAATTCCATCTATGCGCATTGCAATCCAAGAGGGACTAACAAGTGATGAAAATGACAAGTTACGTCTTGCTGAGTTGGATGCTCTTGACGAAAAAAGGATGCATGCACAACAAAATCTGCAGTGTTATCAGGCAAGGCTTTCACGAGCGTTCAATAAGAAAGTGCGTCCTCGATCTTTTCAAGTTGGAGATTTAGTGTTGGCTGTGAGAAGACCCATAATTACTTCACATAAGACAGGAAGTAAATTCATGTCAAAATGGGATGGACCTTACGTGGTACAAGAAGTCTATACTAATGGAGCCTACAAAATTGTTGATCAAGATGGATTGCGCATTGGTCCAATAAATGGAAAGTTCCTGAAACGCTACTACTGTTAAAGAAAAATAAACTCCTAAGCAAGAGTATAAACTGCATATACTGAACTACGTTTGACTTGATCTTGTGAGTTGACATACATTGTTTACTTACAAGTACGTAGGCAGCTTGAAAGCATTATTATTCAAGTGCAGTCACAACAATAAAAAAATTCTCCTGGCCCGCAAGAGTTAAAACTGTGAACGGCTAAATAAACAAAAAAAAAGCTAAAGATATCAAAATAAAGGAAACTATGATTTTATTGATCAATGAAGATTCAACAGATTGCATGAGGATAAAAAACAAACAAAGTAAAAGTCTTCAAGTTCATCACATGGCTGCATCAAGATTCCTCTTGCACTTATCTAGTCGACGCTGCATCTTATTCAGTTGTGCCTGAGAAACTTCCTGGTCATCTAACTTTTTCTGAAGGAACTCGAGTCTGGATTTGGTTGATGAAAGCAGTGAGAGTTGTTGTTGATGCTTCTCCTTCATATCTGCTTCTTCTTTCTGTAAGGCGGCTATCTTCTTCGCAAGATCTGACATTTGCTCCTCTTGGTTCTCACTGATCCGAAGTGCATTCTCATAAGCCAGTTGAGTGGATTGAATATCTGCTTCAACACTAGTGCCATCTAGGATGTCATTGTCACCAGGAACACTCTTCTGGGCGTTGAGAAAATCATTCACGCTTCTCACATATGCGTCCACTAAGGCTCGAAGACTGGAGCTGTCACCACCAAATCCCTCAATACCGGCATAGAAACTTGCAGCAGAATCGGTCGCCACACTCTCAACTTGGTTGTAGGGGCATCTTTAAGCTTTTGAAGGAATAATCTCCTCACCATCATTACCGCTTCATTAGTGATGTCACTGTTAGGCAGAATTGCTTGGAGTGAAGATGATGATGCAGTAGTGTCACCTCCAACATTTTCCTTTTCACCAATGTGAGAACTCTGACATGTGTATGATGAGTTAGTCTCCTGTTGAGCTGGCTGAATGATAGGAGGATTGGGCTTTCCTCGACCGTGGACTTGTCTGTGACATGCAGTTTGGAGTAGTGGCTCATGGATCAACTCTGGGACTCCTTTTGACAAATCAAAATCTCCCTCTGTTAAAGAAAAGGAAATGAAAGTAAGCAAAATATTAAATAAAGATAGAAAAAAGGTTAAAGACAAAAGTACCAAGGTAAGGCGTTCAAGCACATCAATGGCATCGGGTAAATCCCCAAAAATCTCCAAACATACTTGGGCAGTCCGCGCTTCAATGTCAGTAAAATGCTTCGCTCCTTGGTGACCAGAATACCGCATCATTAATGGAGTCCCAATGCTGCCAAATTCATGATGAGTATCAAATTATTGAGATAACCATCCGCAGAGATAATGGGCCGGAAATGTTGAACCTGATGAAGAAGGTTTGTCAGTTGTCGTCATTGTGTTCAGACCATGTTAGATACCCGCAAGCACGGAAGGAGCTAAACTGAACACCACACCTTTTGCCATCAGTGTAGTCACTTCAAAAGTGCCAAGTCTGATTAGCCTCTCATCTTGCTCTGGTAATACAAAAACGCATAGCCAACAGGATAAAAAGGCCGCCAAATATGTGGGCTTCCTTTCGCTGTAATCAGTAATGCCTAGCTCAGTGAACACTTTGTTTCTTCTTGACTCCACTCCGCAGGATTTTTAGAAATATCACCTTTCGGGTTGTATCTGTTCTGAGGTAGATTGTTCGCTTCACGTGTCCGTCTTGAAGGAGGACTCTTGTAGACGTCTTGACGTTTGCACCAGAACTTAATCCATTGAGCAGCTGAAACTCCACTTTTAGAATTGGGTTGGTCGGCCAAGAAACAATATGCGCTGAACAAACGCTCGCACGCCCGAGGAATCCGTTGAGTGTCGTCTTGATTACGTGACTCCAATGTCTTCAAAGTTGGAATCGCTTCATCATAAAAGTGACCAGACACAGGCAATCCAGCAAGCTTGTGCAAATCCCACAAGGAAATGGACCATTCTCCCGCCAAAGTATGTAATGTGTTCATCTTCATGCACCAGCTCTCACAAAAGGCTCGCATCACATTTGGCTCTCGATCATACGAAAATAAGGAGGCATACAGAGCATCGTAGAGTTTGGAGTCCTTTAAGCGAGCACCACAACGATCAAGGACGTCCTCTGTCCATTCCCAATAGCGCGGTGTAAACGAGAACTCGCCAGAGATCTTCATCATGTTTTGTCCCCATCTCACATTCCCATCTATGATCCTTCGTCCTAACAAGGAAAATCGGCTTGTACTTGCTTCTTTCTCCCGGTTGATCAAGAAACTTCTTAGAACAAAAGCAGACCCGTTGTTTGATTCATCCTCTAACCGCTCAGTCATCTCAGTTGAAAACTGTCTCCTCAGTGTAGCTGGATTGAGCTTGTTGCCGTGGAGAAGTGATGGGTGGATGGAAAACTTATGCTTCGCCTCATTTGCCTTGATTCTCTGATCCTTGACAACGCAAAGATAGGATCTCTCATTCTCATGCAACTCCTTGAAGTACATCATTTTATCTATAAAAAAGAAAAGGTTAAAAATTTAAAAAAAAAGTCAAAGTCAACATGTGGTCAAAGTCAGCACCTAGTCAAAGGTCAGCAGTCTAGTCAGCACACAGTCAGCACATAGTCAGCAGTTCAGTCAGCAGTCCAGTCAACGCACAGTCAGCAGTCCAGTCAGCGCCTGGTCAGCGTCCAATCAGCACGTCTGAAAACAAAACAAAACAAAAAAGGGGTAAGTTTACAGTAAAAAGGAAGCTACTCAAAACTCAAAGTTACTACCAAAATTATAAAAATTGCAAACAAAGAGGGCAGATGAATATTCAATTAGAAAAGGTTGAACATCTAATCAAATTGAATAAAGGACTGCAAGCAAATGGATTATTCAAAGGAGTACGATGTGAAAAGGGTGCATGCGCTGTTTGACAAAACTAATAAAATCAGGTTGCTTAAATAGGGATTGTTTTATCTTGAAAAGAGAAAAAAACATGAGAGTGAAGGATGGTTTGGAACAAAGGGAAGAATAAACGAGACAGTAAGACAAACCACAGCTTTTCAATACTTCGAAGAAGAGAGTTTGTTCGGATCTCCAACACTTTAAAATAGGAAGACCGATCAAAACTCACCCAGATTCTTCAACCTAAGAAATAATAAACAATGTCAGTATGATCTGAAATTGGTTTTGCAAGTTAAAGGCTAAAAAAAAAGGAATGAGTAATCAAATAAAGGAATAAGTCTGCATAAACAAACAAACAACAACAACAAAGTACCAAAGAGCTTGGAGCCACTATTGGAAGAAGTAGATTTCGAAGGAGAGCTTGGTGTCACTGTTGGAAGAAGTGGATTTCGAAGGATTATTTGTAGCATGGCTGGATTTTATATTACAAAAAAAAGGAAAACAAAAAGGCAAGGATTTAATGCATTGTAAATGGTTGATAAATGAGAGAAATAATTGATAATTGATGAGAATGCAATCATGGACAATGAAGATAATTAATGAGAATGCAATTATGGACGGTGAAGATAATTGATTTGAATGCAATTACGGACGGTGAAGATAATAAATCAATGGAAGGGAAATGATCACGAAATGAATGTAATCAAATGAATATGGCGGGAGGCATATTTGTTTAGTTACTAATAATGACGACATTTTTGAAGGCCACTCAATCAAAACTACTGCTATGGCATCGCAAGGATAGAAATGGAAACATGATGATCATAATATTAACCATCATACGGGCCATGCATTTAATATGAGAACTAGAAAGAAAAAAAGGTTAACTCAAATTGGTTAGGCAAGAATGCAGTTAACACAAAATTTGGGGGTATATTATCTTTCTTTAATTCGTCTAGTCGGATGACAACAGAGTAAAGAGATGATACAAACATAGAAAGATGCACGGCAAAGTCAACTAGTTGGATGCCATTCATTAAGTGGGAAAACCAAGAAGTGAAAAGTCAAGGAAAATGCAATCAGTACAAAACACTGGGGGCCAATTATCATTCACTAAATTGGACAACAATAGAGTGATGTACGGCAAAGTCAACTAAAATTCCAGCGACTCCCAAGCAAGCTTTTGAAGGAATCAGTACATCACCGCGCTCAAACCACAAATAGTGTGCGCACAGGCACAGCATGATACTGAGGGGGCAATTTGTAAACAATAAATTTTGTCTATAATTTAAAATCAATCAAATAATTATTTAATTTATTTATTTATTTGATTATTAAAAATTGAACTAACACAATTGGGCTGCAAATAGGCCCAAGTCCAGGAAGAGGCCCGATCCAATCCACTAAATCAAGTCCGGCCCAAAGCATGAAGTAAGCC
Organism: Sedum album; assembly: GCA_006409495.1. Taxonomy (NCBI): domain Eukaryota; kingdom Viridiplantae; phylum Streptophyta; class Magnoliopsida; order Saxifragales; family Crassulaceae; genus Sedum; species Sedum album. The sequence continues at coordinate 66,572 of QZGG01000130.1, forward strand.
CATGACTACAAGCCCACAAACCAAATAAGAGTTTTCACTCTATAAATAGAGTGTCGCTCTCTCATTCGAAAGGAAGAAGTCATTTTTTGCAAGTCAAAGAGAAGAAGAGAGAAAGAGAAAAGGAGAAGAGAAGAGAAGAGAAAAGAAGAGAAGGAGCGAAGACAGTGCCCTCCACTACGGAATCTACTTTGCGCAGTCAATAAGTGCACAGAGCACCGCCTGCCAAAGCATTACCAGCACAAAAGTGAAATCAAGTCATCGCGACCTTCACCCGCGCAAAAGCAAATCCGTTCAAGTAGAATCAGAGGAGTAACAGAGAGAGCGAATACTTAAACTTCTGAAATCCAATACAAAGAAAACATTTGTAACTGTATTTTGTTCAATACAAAATATTACGTTTACAAAAGCATCTAGAGTACTTGTATAAATGTTCTTATGCGCATTATTTAAACTAGCAATCAATGTAGTCTTGTCTGTGTATTAACTTTAATGTATTAAAATGTTACATGAAAAACATATAATATAGAATGAGTAAGGATCAGGTGAAACGAACATATAAGATATAACATAAAACATAATATGGGTCATTGGATCATGAAAAATGTATGGTTCAGATCTCTATCAAATTTTAAAATAAAATCATTATTTAAATTAAAGTATATTGGTAAAATAAAATCAGGGGCAAATTAGTCATCAAATAAACAATTAATTTGAGCGGTGACCTTAATTTGAGGAAAAAGATTCGATTTCGCAGATGCCTAGCACCAAAAACTAGCGACAACCACAAATCAATTAGGATCACGAAGCTTGCCGAGTCTAGTTTTGAGTCGGCGGCGGATTATTGAGGTTTGGTGGGGTTTAACGTTTGATGGTGGATGACGTCGGTGAGGATTGGGGCGACGGGTGGAACTTGCGGTGGTGGTGGGTAGTGGAGGGGAAAAGGGGTTTTGAAGGCGGTGGATTTGGAGGAGGACTAGGATCGGCAGCTTCTCTTTCATCACCAAATTTTGCTTCAAGTTTCTGAACAACTTAAAGTTTTGATTTTTCTATGCTGCTTGGATATTATTGTAAACTTATTGAGTAAGGACCTTATTGTTATGGTTTATGAACCTTGACTTTATGGTTCGTGAATCAAATGTGTACAAAAGCTGACTTTATGGTTCATGAACCGAATATACACAAATGCTGAATCAACAGTGTATTTTTGTATAACTTTGATTGGTATGGTTCATGAACCAAACATGTACAAAAGTTGAACCAATCTTGTATTTTTACAACCTTGACTATTATGGTTCATGAACCAAACACGTACAAAAGCTGAACCAATCATGTATTTTTGTATAACATTGACCACTATGTTTCATGAACCAAACATGTACAAAAGCTGAACCAAACATGTACGAAAGTTGGACCAAACATGTATTTTTGTACAACCTTGACTATTATGGTTCATGAACCAAACATTTACAAAACCCGAACCAAATATGTATCATATTAAATTCTTATTTCAATAATGCATAAAATAGAACGTTCAATTAGAATGTATGTCGAGTGTTTTACTTCCGATCTCATCTCTCATTGTGTTTGTTTTTAAGATTAAAAAGGATTGTTACGAATTTTGTCGCTTCATTCGAAATCCAAAAAATCAAAACTATCAATGGGTTACCAAAAAATAAGGAGGTGATAAATGCAAATATATTTTATATATATTTCGATTGTGTACAATTACTAATGTACCCTCTTTATTATTTAATGTAATTATTTTAGGCAATTAAATCTAGCTATTAATTAGATACAACGAATGGCTAGGATTTCGTTTCATGTTTCAACTTAGATGTCCCGTTTCATTTGATCCATTCTCATATAGAATATATGATAAGTCTCTCTATATTTAAATGCAAGACCCTTAATTGACGGTTAATTTTGTGAAGCCACTTTTACATTCCAAAAATACCCTTACTAATATCATTAATTACTATATCACATATTATTTGATTTTAATAAATTTGTTATTTTATAATAAATTGAACAGTTATTTATCCACACAGATGTATCTGTGCTCAAAGTACCAGTCTATTTAATGAACATAAATTAGAATTGCTGAAACTTCCGAATTATTATCCATCCTTATACCTCAAATTTTAAGAAGACTCTAAATTTCTATAAAATGAAAGAAATTAAGGCTCGCTGTTTATGATACAAAATTGCATTTAAAATCATACAATGATAAATTACTTTCTGCTCAAAAATTATCAACCATCTTTCATTACTAATTATCACTACTAATCGCGCCAACACAAAATCAAACCATAAAATTAGACGAACCAAACCAATTTCACAATACAAAACACTACATTGTCTGCGTGAGCCAAATATCACAATGTCCATCCCCATATATTTGGAACACAACAAAACAAAAAATGCAACAAAATACAAATATCAAACCCAGATCAAATTTTAACAATACAAAAAATCTCTTTTTAATAGTATTCAAAATATGCAACTCAATGCATTAAATAAAATAATAATTCATAATGATAAAGCTAATATCAATGTCTATACTTAGAAAAATCCACCACAAAATACAAAAACCAAACCAAAATGTAGAGGATAAATAAGGGTTTTTTATCCAAAACCACCCTTATAATAGGGTGTTTTTCCATCAACCACCCTTATAATGCCTATTTACCAAAAAACACCCTTATAAATTTTTCCGTTAGGGTTTAACCACCCAACGGCAATTCCGTTATCATTCCGTTATAATTTGATTTTTTATATATTTTTCAAATTTTATTAATTAAAAAAATCAAAAAATCAGAAAAATTATAAAAAATTATAAAAAAATTATAAAAAATTATAAAAAATTATAAAAAATTATAAAAAATTATAAAAAATTATAAAAAAATTATAAAAAATTATAAAAAATTATAAAAATTATAAAAAATTATAAAAAATTATAAAAAATTATAAAAATTATAAAAAATTTGAAAATTTGAAGGTCTTTGTGAATATGACAAATTTAAGGTTTTAAATGAGTGTTGAGGTGAGATTAGAGGTGTTGGAGTTGGAGGTTTTGGAGGTCAAGAGCGTGGCGGCAGCCTTGGTTGGGGGTAGGACTACGCCCTAACGGTGGTGCAACCTCTTGACCTCCAAAATTACTACTTCCAACACCTCTACTCTCACCTCAACACTCATTTAAAATCTTAAATTTGTCATATTCATAAACACCTTCAAATTTTCAATCTCGCATTCTTCACTCCTCCACTTCGCCCTCCATCATATTCTCAATCATGAGCGAAATTGGGAGAAACATTCATATTGTGGTTTGGAGGCGTTGTTAGGGTTTTGATCGAGGTGAAGGTGAAGATGAACTAATGGGGTGACGGTTGTAATATGACAGATGGGTAGATGGCCTTCTCAAAATCCTAATTTTTTTTATTAATTTTTTTAAAATTTTTTGAATTTTTTGAATTTTTTGAATTTTTTTAAATTTTTTTAAATTTTTTAAATTTTTTTAAATTTTTTTAAATTTTTTTAAATTTTTTTAAATTTTTTTAAATTTTTTAAATTTTTTTTAAATTTTTTTAAATTTTTTAAATTTTTTTTTTTTTTTAAATTTTTTAAACTTTTTTAAATTTTTTTTAATTAATAAAAAAATAAAAAAATTAAATTTTAACGGAATAGTTAACGGAACTGTCATTAGGTGGTTAAACCCTAACGGAAAATTTTATATGGGTGGTTAAACCCTAATGAAAATTTTATAAGGGTGTTTTTTGGTAAATAGTCATTATAAGGGTGGTTGATGGAAAAACGCCCTATTATAAGGGTGATTTTGGTTAAAAAACCCGGATAAATAATGCATCGAGTAATTTGAATGATGAAAACTGTAAATTATGAAGACACTCATATTTTGGTTTAAATCGCATGACAAAAAATTATCACCGCGTGCTCCATCAAGATAAATCTTCCCTCGGCATCATCACTGATAATCACTCTCGAAAACCAATCGGGAAAATAACTGACACATCGACGTCCAAAATGCATATTATTGATTTAACGCATAGGAAGTGAAAGATATACTACTATCGATACATTTCTTTAGCGATTATCATACACGCATTAACGACTTTGACTCCCATATATTTTAATAAAATTTGTTATAAATCTAAATTATATTTTGAGATGATAAAGTTATAAAATATCATACCAAAGAGGGTCCTCAAATGATATTTGGATGAATATGTCCTGTTAGCGTAGCTTAATGTTGTAACCCAATTTGTCAATCATATCCATCTCCATGCATAAACTTTTAACTGACCTGAATAAGTAATATGTATACAGGGGAAGTATCATGTGGAACTCCCTCTTTCCATGGATCCCCCTTCATCACCGTTGATTGCATTTTTTGTGTGCACCAGATTGTGCCACGTGTTTGCATTTTTGAAATGCACATGTGAGTTGCACATGACAAATGCACACGTGAGTTGCACATGCTCATTAATGCGCTGACACAATCTGTTGCGTCCAAAATGCAAACAGTAAATGCAATCAACGAATGCAAAAAGGAATCCATGGATCCATGGATCCATGAAAAGGTCGGGTTCCACATGATACTTTCCCTATGTATACATCAGCAACTAATTTAATGAGTAGTGAAAATGAACGCAAAGTATAAAAACTTTCAATTCAATGTCAAAAACATCCATCAGCAGAAGAACATCCATTTGTGGAGTTAATATAAACAAACAAATAATCATAGCATATAAATGTAAAAAATTGAATTGCCATGAATGAAATGCTGCATATTCAAAATATAAGATTATATGTATCATTTTCAACAGTGAATTTATATTTCATACTAATTTGTCATGTGCTGCTTTTTTTTGTTGGTTGATGATAAATGATGATTGAATTTTTATTTTCACATCCGCCAAATTTAAAGAGAAAACACGAATTAATTGACATGTGTCTAAGAGCAACCAAACTATATTTACAAATGAAAGAAAATACTTCGCTAAGAGGTTGAAGGTCGAGGACTTCGTGCATCAGTATTACTCAAAGGAAGTGTATCTCGGAGCATACGGAGAAGTAATACACACAATGCCCGGTATTCCTGATTTGATCAAATCAGGTCAGGTCCCTCCATTGCCTCCGAAGTTTATTTCTCAACCTGGTAGACCTAAAAAACATGGCAGAAGGAGAGAAAAAGGAGAGGAGCCTCCCAGCAGCAATACACTTGTGAAGAGAATCAGAGTTTCTCAAAAAAGACACTGCAGAAATTGCGGTAAAGAAGGACATTACAAAAACAAGTGTAATGGATCTTCAGATGCTCCGGTTGTCAGAGAAAAAAGTTCTGGAGGTGGAGGGAGACCTGTTAACCCAACGACAGTTTGTATTGGAAGTCAAAAAAGAAGATATGTAAAAAAGGTGCTCTTTATATTTTACGTATGTGATTTTTCAGATTACAACTTTTAACCTTTTTTAATTTAGAATAAGCAGGGAACTCGAGGAACGCCAACCGTGACTACTTCTCAAACAGGAAGTGATGCAAATAATGCGGTACAAGTCAGCACTGGAACTGAGGTTTGTGTAATTATGTTTGAACTCGTATTTGTCGTGTTTGTTTAATTGCTAATTTCTGAACTGGTTGAACTGGAACTGGTTTGTGTAATAATTGCCAAAAGTTACTGTCTTTTGTGTAATTATGTTTGAACTGTATTTGTTGTGTTGGTTTAATTGTGTTTCATTATCTGTGTCAACTGTTGTTGCCAATAGTAATACCTATGTCAAGTGTTATTATCTGTGTTAACTGTAATTTGTGAACTGGTTTTTACCGTGACTACTGTTATACCTGTGAACAGGACGTCTGCAGTCAAAATATTGCCAATACATCAATTGGACTGCAACAGCCAACACCACCAAGGCGTAGCCCAAGGATTAAACTTGGACATAACCCTACTACTGTGGCTGCATCTCAGGATGAAAACTCAGGAAACAAAAGAACCAAAACAAAGTCTACAAAAGTAAGCGCTTCGAGACTCTTAAACGCACCACCAAGGCGTAGCCCAAGGAACTTAACAAAGACCAAGACTTGAAGATGAGGCTGTTGTGATCAGATTAAGAGACTATGTTTTTTGTGTATTATGAGCTGATCAGATTTAGATCTTTTTGTGTATTATAAGTTCTTGTGTTCTATGTGCTCATTTTGGTATATCAGTATGCACAAAACTTTGTAATTTGCATTATCCCTTGCATATGAACAGATTCTCAAATGGTTTCAATCTAAATTCCTTTTGTTTTCATTCTAAATGGTACATCCTGCATAACACAATTCACACATCAGGTACATCCTTTTGTTTAGAAACACAACCAACAATGACTCAGTACTTGAACATAAAATTCATGTTGTTATCTAAAAGGTACATCCTTTTGTTTCACACAAAAGTTACACATCAATTGACTCAGTACTTGAACATAAAATTTACAAACACAACCAACAATGACATACACAGAATTATAAGTAATCCAGACATGTCGTAGCGCTTTTTACTCACTGCGGTTCGAACTTTTTTAAGCTCTTCCTCAACCACTTCGATTCGCCTTTGTAATTCCCAGACTTCCCCTCTCTCAGACACTAATTTATTGATAACATGGATGGCTCTTTCACAGAATTGGTCATCCTTCCACTTAAAAAACTTACATCCCTTTCCTTCAGTTCCGTAAAGACGACATCCGTAAAACCTTCTTCCATAGTTCAGTTTTGTCTTCGCAACTGATTCTTTAGCTAACAAGCCACAAAAGCAGGTCAACATTTGCGAGTTTATTGATGTAGAACTTGAGCTTGCCATTCTTCAGCCTGTAACAAATTCACATACCGCAACAATGTGTAAGAAAACACAATATACACTGTGAAAACCCTTGATTTCATGAACACTCCAAATTGTAACAACTATCAATCCAATATTAGTAAACACTATGGGCATCGAGATCTAACTCATAGAACAAAACGGGTTTACCTGCCGATATCTGAAGGCCCACACGCTCCGATTTGTTGTCAAACTTCGATTTCGTTTGAAATCTGGGAATGGATCGCACCTCCGATCGAGGTTTGATTTCGCCAGAAATTTGATTAGTCGATTTTGATTCGATTTCGCCAGAAGAAAAAGGGTTTCTTGTGTATGAATGAAAATATTAAATAAATATTTTTTTTAATAAATAAATATTATTAAATTAATAAGCCCACACGCATTTAACGGTTCAAGTAACGGAACAGTGTATTTGGTGGTTTTTGGGTTAACGGCAGATTTATAATATACCCGTTTCGTAATTTTCCGTTATAATGGTGGTTTTCTGCAAACTGGGTCATTATATTGGTGATTTACTGCAATTGTCCCTACTTATATTAATACTTAACGTGCTTAGTGGATATCATATTAATACTTATATTAATACTTATATAGTAGATATCATATTAATACTTATATGATATCTACTATTACAAAATATTATTAATATATATTATGATATGCATTAACAACTAACAAACATATTACTTAACGTGCATAGTGGGACAAAAAGAAAAGAAAACAATACCATAATATTGAGCCTTTATAGTGTGTAATGAGTACCCTCCGGTCACACCCTTGTAGGGGCTAATACCATCCTCATCGACTAGGTTATTAGTCACGCCTAACAAGTAACTCAACGTCTCTTTACTCACACAAATTCATGCAAGCTTCAGCGGACTCACCCCATTCCAATCAACATTTTAACGTATATTACGGTGATTAGTTCCCTCGCACCTATAGTGTTTCCCATTTGACGAAGTTGCTAATGGGTTCAGGGTTTTTGTCATTTAATATGTTGGACCAGACAATGGACCCTTTCAATGCAGATTCAGAAAAGATACATGTTGGTAGTAAAAGGAAGAGTGACACGTCATCATCTCAATATTTGAGGGATGCGCCAACATATGAAGGACTATCAAAGAAAAGAAAGCAAGAGAAGATAAAATTAAACACATCCGAAAATTAAACACATCCGAACAAAGCCAGGACTGTGAGAATCAAGAAAATAATGAAGGCGGTGATGTAGTGGTAGTAACTGAAAGAATTGTCAAGGTTATAAAGGTTTCTTGTGTTGACATACAGCACATCAAACCCAAAGACAAATTAGAGTCTTTGGAGGCCTCAGTGCTTGAGCAGGATCATGGTCTATTAAAAGAAAGATAATCAGTCGGCAACTCTTCTTGCACTGAATACGCGGTGTCAAGCCTACAGGACAAGCCGCAGAACAAAGTGAGGGACAAGCACTTGCATAAAAAAGACTATCTTTGAAGTTAGGAACAATGAAGAAATAGGTAACCATGCATGCTAAAGAGAAGCAAGTTGGTACAAAAACAAAGATAACACAAAGGGCTAGATTGAGTGATTCCCTAGTAGAAATGCACAAAGGCCTTATAGGTATCTTACTGTTGGAGTGCTAGATTGTAGAAATGCACATTAGTAAGTTTGATTTGGATCAATTCAAGTAGGGAGTTGTATATGCACTTTTCTGGAGATTTGCAGGACCCTCTAGTAGATTGGATGTAAAGATCAGAGTGCCTTGTGTAACTCTTTATGGCTTGTATACTTTGTTGATCATTACAACAGAATGATTTTCAAAAAAAAGCTATAGTGTTTCCCATCTTTGATGCAAAATGAAGCGCATTGTTTCTCTCAAGGTTTGTGGCACGTGATTGGATTGGATCGGTAGTGTTAGAATAATAAGCCAAGTTTTAATATCTCAAGTGTTTTGACCTTGAGTGATATTGTAAATCTTGTGTGATCAAAATATGGCCAAAAGGTGGCTGGATAAGATTTCTGCAAAGTGGTCAAGAATCAGAAAAAGGAGGAGATGAGCTGTGTGGAAGTATGATCAAAACGGCAGCAAATGCTGCGTTTTGGTTTTAATGCAAGCTGAGCTGTTTATAAAAGGGCTTTCCAGAAACGCAGCGTTTGGATTAGTGCAGATGAGTTTTGTCTAAATTGAAAAACCCCAATTTCTAGGGTTTAGAGATGACGACGACGATATCTGGTGAGATCCGAGCGCGAGAGAGATTCCAGAGACGTGGGTTTGAGCGATCGACTGAGCGTGACAAGGAGTTCATCAAGGTCGACGAGTCTGTGAGTGAGCCAAGATTTGACGAGAGGAACGGCGTGGCTGCTTTGTGCGGTTCTAGTCCGAATCAAGAGAGTTCATTCCGGCGCAATCTCCGGCGAGACAAGATGACTTCGTTCCATTGTTCAGTAGAATATATTGGCTTGATTGAGTTCATTAGCTAGCAATTGTTCTTGGTTTGTCAAGAATATTGTCTAGATTTGAGAACTTTGTAAACCTTAATTTGCTTAGTGGATTTTTCTGTCTTGGCCTCGGCGGCTGAGACTCCGTGGTTTTCCTCCGGCGTTACGCCGGTTTCCACGTAATTCTTGTGTCTCTTTAGTTTTTCTTAGTTTTGGAGTTTGCGGAAAATTGCATATTGTGAAAACTTGCATTGTTAAGTATCGGTTTTGTTTCTAGGTCTTAGATTATGCTTAGATACATTCATCAAAGTGGTATCAGAGCCGCTGATACGTTTCTAGGCTAGTTCTTGATTGAATAATGACTAGAACGTTAGTGGAAGTAATTGATCTTGGCATATATGCTGTGTTTTTGATCTTAGAGTAGTTGCTGCCATTTATTTTGATTGTTTGTGCATTAATCTTGCTGTTCTATAAGGTCAGGGTTTAGTGCTATCAATTGAAGTATTTTGTGCATCATTTTTACTTTAACTTTGCTTGTTTTTCATATAATTGCATTAATCCGCTTAGCTCTTAAGATTGCTGATTTTCTTGATTGATTTGAGCGTTAACCTTGATGCCTTTGCTAGATAGGATTTAATGCTTAGTCATTAGGAATTTTGCATGTTTATGGCTTTAGTAAAAATCGGTGGTTATTGTTCTTAGTCTTTGCTTATTTTTGCATGTGATTTTGACAATTTTCTTGCTGATATTTGACTCTGTTCAGCGCTGTCTCCATGTCGTTTATAAAAGTTCTAGTTATTAGTTTGTTAGAATTAGATGAACTAGATGTCAAAACTAGGTTATGTTGATGATATCTTGTTTCTTGATTAATTTCTTAGTGACTATATACTAGTTCAAGGTCTTTTTATGACTTTCTTGAAAAGAAAGTTTTAGGTAATGCTATGGGTAAAATCTAGATATATAGAATTCCAAAGTAGAACTTGATATTAATGTTCTCATCTAAAAATTGGATTTCTTTGATATATTTCTTGATATGTTCCTCTAAAGCTTGTTTAAGAATAAATTAAGTCTTAGGAGGGCATTTAGAATATATTCAAGTATTTTCTAGTTTCTGACCAAAAAGTGGATGATCTTTGTTTGATGTTCAGCGGTGTATGTGAAATAAATTCCTTGTGCTCAATGATTTAGTTTTGTGCTGTTTTTAGCCTTACAATAATCTAGAGTTTAGGATTTAGTATGCTTATGTCTTGAAATCTAGTTTATAGGTTTTTAAGCATAGCTTGATACTACCGAATGCTATTAAAACTATCAATAAAGTGTATATCAGTTTGGTTCAGTTCATATTATGCATGATCCTAAGCTTTTGTTTTTCAGAAATGTTTATTTTGGACTTTGTGAAGTGTTAGCGCATAAAAACTGATTTAATCTCTACCAATCTGTTAGGATTATTGTGTCTACGCTAATATTACTACTTAGTTAATTTTTCAGACTTGAACTTGTAGATAAATTAGGAAGTAACTCAAGTTATTTCCTGGTTTTGACATGGTTTAAGTTCTGATAATTTCTTAGTAGTTTTCTCCTTTTAAGGTTGTAATATCAGTAGATATAGTACTTTATCAGTTGGTATGAGTATTATGGTGTTTTTTGGCTAACTTGTGTTTTTCAAGTTTTTAGGCATGTCTTTGTACATGACCAAAACTGTTCAGCAGGTTTTTTCAAGGAAAAAGGACCATAAGTTCCTGGTAATTTCTATCTATAGGCTGCTGAGTAAGTAAAATTGGTTATACCTTTGTTGGTTGACTGATTTTCAGGTAATATCTATCTCATTATATGATATTTGGTTCAAGAAAGGTACATTTTTGGTTAACTAGTTGTGAACCTTCAATATGAGTATTCTAGTTACTGAAATATTTATTTTCAATGATTTCTTGACTAATATGAATGTTTTTGAGTAGATAATGATATCTCTATCCTCTGAGCAAACCGGGTCTGTTTTGTGTTGTTCTCTCAAATAAAGTCTTAAGTGCTTCTTTATTGAATTCTAGGTGTTTAGTGTTCCTCAAAACTTGTGTTGAAAGTTATAACAGGGTTCAGGAGGGCAGATTAGATAAATATAGTAAACTACCTAGATATTGACCAAGAAATTGATGATTCTTTTTACATATCTGATAACGCATTTCTGTATAAAATACATGATCTCTACGTTTAACATGTGAGCTGAATATGGCTTTAGTTGATTGTGAGTTGTGATTTTAACTAGAACAGGCTTAAGGATCTATTTTTAGATTTTGTTTGCTTGTTTAACTATGCAAGGAAATGCTAATTCAGTAAGTTAGTGAAGATCATGTCAGGTTTGGTTCAGTTTTGTGATCTGAATGTATGAAGCTTAAGTTTGAGGAGTTTTTTGATGATGACTTGGTATATAGGAAATCTGTTGAAAGCATGCTTTTGGTTTTTTATGCCAAGCAAATTTGCTAAAACTCCTAAACTGTTTTCTTTACAAAGACTATTTGTTGTTGTATGAAACGGTGAAGGTTTTGAGGTTAAAGAACTAGAGTTTGCTAATCAACATGCTTTTCGGTATTGATAATGATTTCTAACTTCACATGGTGTGTATGCAGGAATTATTTCATACTAATAGAGGCTTATGAGGCATGAGAATGAGTCGATGAAGCTGAAAAAGAGGTCCAAGACGGGAATGAAACTAAGCAAATGTCAGGTTACTTATAGAGTTTGTACCACGTAGTTATAGTCTCCTGTTTTAGGTTCATCAAAGGCTAGGGTAAAACTTAGCTTAGGAGGGCATTTGTTAGAATAATAAGCCAAGTTTTAATATCTCAAGTGTTTTGACCTTGAGTGATATTGTAAATCTTGTGTGATCAAAATCTGGCCAAAAGGTGGCTGGATAAGATTTCTGCAAAGTGGTCAAGAATCAGAAAAAGGAGGAGATGAGCTGTGTGGAAGTATGATCAAAACGGCAGCAAATGCTGCGTTTTGGTTTTAATGCAAGCTGAGCTGTTTTCAAAAGGGCTTTCCAGAAACGCAGCGTTTGGATTAGTGCAGATGAGTTTTGTCTAAATTGAAAAACCCCAATTTCTAGATAGAGATGACGACGACGATATCTGGTGAGATCCGAGCGCGAGAGAGATTCCAGAGACGTGGGTTTGAGCGATCGACTGAGCGTGACAAGGAGTTCATCAAGGTCGACGAGTCTGTGAGTGAGCCAAGATTTGACGAGAGGAACGGCGTGGCTGCTTTGTGCGGTTCTAGTCCGAATCAAGAGAGTTCATTCCGGCGCAATCTCCGGCGAGACAAGGTGACTTCGTTCCATTGTTCAGTAGAATATATTGGCTTGATTGAGTTCATTAGCTAGCAATTGTTCTTGGTTTGTCAAGAATATTGTCTAGATTTGAGAACTTTGTAAACCCTAATTTGCTTAGTGGATTTTTCTGTCTTGGCCTCGGCGGCTAAGACTCCGTGGTTTTCCTCCGGCGTTACGCCGGTTTCCACGTAATTCTTGTGTCTCTTTAGTTTTTCTTAGTTTTGGAGTTTGCGGAAAATTGCATATTGTGAAAACTTGCATTGTTAAGTATCGGTTTTGTTTCTAGGTCTTAGATTAGGCTTAGATACATTCATCAGGTAGAAGCAATGAAATTAATCAAATTGTGAACTATCTCGTGGGAGCTATTGGTTCCAACTGCGATGTGGAGAAGTGTCTCGTGGAGATGTGTGATTTTGACCGTAGCTGCTAAACTTCTTGGATGATGATGGTGTTGGCTGTGTCTCGGTCATCATTATGTGCTGCTTTGTGAAGCGCGAGGTATTCAATGATGTATTGGTAGTCTTCTTGAACTTCTGATGCCACGAGTTGTTACGAATATATAGTATTGAGTTTTTAAAATCGAGAGCATTTAACTAGCTTTAGTATAAAAGACTTGTCTGTAACTCAATTTAGAAATGAAGAAATGAATTGATGCTTTTCTATCTTCCTCTCTACTCCCTCTTCCCTGTAACCCTAAATCTTCATCTCTAAACCCTAATTCCATCTTCGTCATTTCCTCATCTCAACCTCTTCAACAATCTCATCTCCTTCATCTATTCACTTTATCCGATACGAATAACTCGATTCGTATCAAGAGATGAAGATTTAGGGTTACAGAGAAGAGGGAGTAGAGAGGAAGATAGAAAAGCATTATTCCTTTCTTCATTTCTAAATTGAGTTACAGACAAGTCTTTTATACTAAAGCTAGTTAAATGCTCTCGATATTAAAAACTATCAATAATATATATTTGTAACATTCCTCCCATCTTGAAATGGACCTTGTTCTCAAGGTCAGTACGGTGGTCTTGACAGTGAGTACCTCAAAATCTCAGTATACCAAGATAAAATGTATCTCTCATGTTGCAAAACACCAAGATAAGACAGTCCTCCATAAATTGAGCAAAAATAGTTCTCCACTTTGGTGTTGACCGATTATCTTCATTAGCTTTCACTATATTGTCATACAGTATTCGGGTTTCTTTGCCTCCCAACTCATGAAAGTTTTCATCCCCATATTTGATCGCTTCCAAATCAATTTCATCACATTCTTTGAATAGATGAAACAAAGTTGCATCACAACTCTCTCCCATAACCAAAAAGGAAATATACCCGTTACCAAATGAATTACCATCCGAATCAAACAACTTGATACACATAGGTATTCTTGGTTCCTTGTTATCTGTTTTCAGATATGTGTCATAATCATTCACCACCTTGCTAGAGCCAGCTTCAGATGATTTTATATGTAACAATTTGGCAATATGTTGAAAACTCAAATAGTCATTTCCCGATAGAGTTTGTTGAACAAGATTTGACTTAAGGAAATCATAAAATGAGGCTGAAATATCCAAACAACCTTCTGACTTTTTCAGAAATTGACTCGAAGTGATATTCATGTGAACACCTTTGGCGCATGTCAAATCCTGTTTCTGGAGAAATGTTGGCTCTCTAAATAAGTAACCAACACAATAAAAGAGTTCCCAGCAAAAGTACCAACTCCACAATGACCATTTTGTACTCTTGACAAGTTTCGGTTGATATATAATCCGAATATCCAAAATAGGTTGCCGCCCATAGCGGTCGAGCGCTGACAGTGATGATGAAAAGCAGTCAAATGCCTCATGTAAAAGATTGCAACAATTAATCTTCAATGTGCTCTAGAGCAGCTTGCAAAAGTCAAATGATGATAACCCTTTTTTACTAGCTTTGACATTATATACCCCAGTGATCTTATGAAAAACACCAACACCATCACTAGATACAAACAACAGAAAAAGCCAAACCTTCCTTTGTGAATTTAATAGACTTCAGCAATTTATTCTCATATGCTCTGATTAAAACCAGAGTAGGAAAGTGATTAAAAACGCTGCTAACAAGCCCTTTTCGAAACAACTGAACACTCTCATCTGGCCAATCATTTATATGTGTCACAAATTGATCATCATCATTGATTAACTCACCTCCGCTTCGAAATAAGAACTTGATATGCACACTATGAGCTCTAACATTCAGTGAACTTGGGCTAGAAGTACCTCTGCAAAGTTGTTGAACTATTTTGTCTATTAAACTACTTTATCTATCATTTACTTTATGTGACAGTTAATTCCTCATATCATTGTATATAAGTGCAAAGTAACAAATAAATAAAATTGTCTTTTCGGAGTTTCATTTACTCCCAACCTTTGGGGACTCAATCGTCTCCTCTTTGTTTGTGTTTTGACTTGTTCATCTTCGTTGATTTGTTATCAACAACTTTCTACAAAAGTTCATTCAAAAATCTAGATCCATATCAATTATACCAATTTGCAACCCCTTTGCTGCTGCGAATACTGAACCTTGGTGTGATACGAGAAGACTGAGAGGGATAGAGATGCATTTTGCTATCCCCACACAGCTTTCTTGCCTCCATTTAAAAAGCCTACATCCAACCCTCCAGTGTATACTCTCATTTGTCCATGTTATAATTGTCCAAAATACAAACCCATTTATGAAAATTGAATAGGGTGTCAAGCTCACATAGTTTCTGCCGTAAGAGATATCAAAATATATATCCTTCTTTGCCATGATTTCACAAAATTTATCCGGAGGTTTCGCAAGTCGTGAATATAATACCAATGCATCTGAATTATTCCTTCGAACATCTTGTGATAAAGGATTCACATAACTATTTGAAGCATAAGTTGAGAGCGGCAATCCAAACTTTATAATATCATTTGAACAAACATTCATCTTAATTAAATGAGGCACTGATAAAGGAAAGTTTACATAGTTTACCTTCCATTGTATTACAGTGATCTCATCATCCTTGTCCAAGAACCTATTCACCTCAGCAACATCATTTGAGTATCAGCATGAAACTGTGTCTTGACCATCTGATAGAACAAAATTACTTTATCTGCTGCTTGACTTTTATTTTCCAACAACTATACCCATGTGCATCTGGACTTATCCTCCACCAGAGTTAAGAAATACTTAGCTCCTGAAAAAGTAGGAACCTTATATGGCCCCCAAATATCAGCATGAATCAAATCAAACAAGTTCACACTGACTGAAGTACTTTTATAAAATGGCAATCTTGTCTGTCTTGCTTGAGGGCAAACATCACAATGTATATCCTGATTATTACAGTCTAGCTGAAGGATTTTGTTCAACTTAGTAAAAGGTACATGACCAAGTCTTTTATGCCAAATAAAACTTTTCTTGCTGTCATTCTGCAAACTGAAGCAACTATTGACTTTCTGTCTTTTGAACTGATACAACCCCTCCAACAGTCTACCAATCCCTGCTACAGTCTGCTTTACTGGGTCCTGAATCCAACACTGATTGTCAGTAAATTGAATAACCAACTTTGTGTCAGCTACCAGCTTTGCTACAGATATCAAATTAAATCTGATACTAGGCACTAATAAAACTCCATGTAGTCTTATGTTGGCATTCAAATCACAAGTTCCAGCATGAGTTACTGAAACTGTATTTCCATTGGGCATTAAAACATTATATGGAGTCTTAAGAACTTTTATGTCGCTTAACATATGTTCATGAGGAGTAATGTGATCAGTTGCTCCACTATCAATGATCCAAACATCCTCTGTCAATTTAATTGTTGAGAGACAAGAAATACCTGCCATATGTTCACTCTGAACATTTCCATTGAGGAATGCCATAAGCTTTCCCATCTGATCTTGTGTCATCTGAAGAGAACTTATCTGAATAGTTTCTTTAGCATTTCCTTACGATACAACTTCTTATCCTGCAATACAAGCATCAGCTGTGACATTGTTGACAGAACTCTTGTTTGCCTTATTATTATTCTTATAATTCTGTCTGAATCCAGGTGGATATCCATTAAGTTTCCAACATCTTTCTCTTGTATGCGCTGCACTCTGACAATAATTGCAGAAAAGATTCAAATTCTTTTTACTCTGATTTCCAGGCTGGCTATTATTATTGATTTTGTTAAACTGCTTGTTGCTAGCTTGAGGATTTCCTCCCTGATTACCAGCATTTGAACTAAACATTGCAGAAGCCTCAGTTACCAATGGTCTATTGATTCCTCTCTGAATCTCATCCTGAATAACCATTGCATACACTTTCTCAATATTAGGCAGAGGATCCATAGGAAGAATTTGAGTCCTGATTTGAAAATGAACCTTATTCAATCCCATGAGGAATTTCATCACCTTATCCATAGCCTTCCTGTCATTTAGACATCTAGTGGATTTGCAAGCTACACCAAGATCACACAGTTGGCTATCAGACAAAGCATCCTCCTCTCCCCATAATGCTTTCAACTTAGAATAATACTTCTCAACAATCAGTTCTCCTTGTTTTAAGTTCACAATCTCTTCATGCAAAGCATAAATCCTAGGTCCATTAGAAGTGGAAAACATAGACTCCAAATCTGACCTGGCTTGCATACAACTACTTGCATGTATCAAGGATGAACCTATATCATGAGAAACTGAGCTAATAATCCACGAATGCACAACTCTACTGCATCTCTCCCATATAAGTGCTTGAACCTTATCTACAGGCTTAGGAATTAATCCATTGACAAAACCTAGCTTATTCTTAAAGTCCAGCACCATCTCCATGGATTTCTTCCATGAGATGTAATTCTCAGCGCCAATCAAAGGCTGAGAAACAAGTGAGGCTGCAATGTTTTCATTATGATTCACAAACAGAGGATCATCACTCTGAACAACAGGCATAACCGAAGCAGAATCTACCACAGCATTCATCACGCAATTCTAGGTTTAAACACAAACGAAATTGCAAAATTCAAATCAATTAACGAACTGACAAACTCACTGATCAATGAGCTGCTCTGATACCATGAAATTCGTGCAGATCGCAGCTCGCCGGAGTGCTCAGTCGTCGCCGGAATCGCTCCAGAATCTCAGGAGCGCAAGATCGATTTCGAAATTGAGGAAAATATCTCAATTTTATTAATGGCGGCAAAATTGCCTTTTAAATGTACAGAGTTTCTGTTATTACAAGACTGGACCCTAAGATTACAAATGTACAGAAAAGACCCCTACTAATAATTACATAACTCGACATTATTTACAACTAATTACATATCTACCCTAATAACAGAAATAGCAGAACTTCAATCCTGAGCAGCTGTTGTAGCTTTTATCCCAGCTTGAACTTCATTACTCTCATTATTTTCTTCCGCAACAATTTCCGTTCTGTTATCCATTAATGTTACCTTGTCTGGGATGCATAACTCTGAATCAGATGGCTTTTCAGTCGCAGATTTTATTTGGTCCTCCATCACATCTAAGTGATTTGCAACTTCAGTACAAGAGTTCTCATCTGAAATTTCTTCAAGCGCATCCGATTTCAATGTATGTTCAGGCACAAATTCTGAATCAAGAGGTACAGACCGTTCAAGTTCATCCTGGAGATTAGCTGCAGGGTTGGAACTCTCCTCTTCGATTGAAGCAACCGTAGATGAGTTTGAACAAGGTGACTTAAGTTTCGATAGATTGGAGGCATAGGCTGAGTTTCGAGCTATCATATCAGTTAGGAGTTGTTTCATTTTTCCAACATGTCCGCAATCGACTTTAGTTTCTCAGATGGATATGTAGATTCTTCTGGTGGCTTGAAACGTAGTTTTAGGTCTCTCACGAAGTCCATCCAAGTACCTAGTTGAAACCAATGGAACCATATCTCTCGATGTCATTGATGGTACCACTCCAACGCTTCTCCGAAAATATAGGAAGTTGCAATAGTTAGTTTCTGATGTTCTGGTGTTTGATATCGAGTGAAGAAGCATTCTAGATGATAGATCCACCATTCCACATATTCACCATAAAAATATGGGATCTCGGTTCGTATCAATTGGTGCTTTCATTGAGAGCTATGTCAAACAACAATAGTCACCAAAGGGACTATTGTTGCCCACAAGCTCAAGGGGAGAACTCGCCACAATAGACTAGTCTATTATGGGAGGGAACCCTTGATCTTATATCCCACTAGATGGTTGCCCACCTAGCCAATGTGGGATTGTAACATGAGTTCTCTCTAAAAATCTGAGAACCTGATTACATAACAACTGAAGAATGGTTTGAAGGGGTGGGGAGGCTCTGAACGTTTGAATTTGACTGAAAGGGGTCTGTTTAAACTCTCCGAAATGGAAATAAAACACAGAACATTAATGCAGGACGTACTATGTAATTTGGGGTATGACTAACTAATTTGGAGGGTGTGGACAGTTTGCTGTGAGGGCCCAGAACAAGAAGATTTGCTGATTTTAGAAGACTATATCATGCAAATTACGTTTAAATATATAGTAGTGTGGGCCCAGCAAGTTGTTTTTGATGGAAATGGTGTTTTACTGAATGTGTTTTTGTTGAGAACAAAATTGTTTACATGAAGTTTTGTGTTTTGCCATTTTTTACTCAGAAGATCATCATATAACAATTGGCACGTCAAAACAATCCACCAAATGCCATCTCTGTTAATCACCATAACTATAGCTAGCAAACAACACAGTTGATAAATTACAAATCATTTTCACAACTAATCAATTATTTCTCAAAGATTATGTGATCAACAAAATCAGATTGTTTAGGCAAAAAAATGTTATTTATAAAAGAATGAGCAATATCATGTGGGTTAATAGCTTGTACGGTTTGATTCAATCATTTTTAAAGAACACAATCATAAATATTATAGTTGTTATTTTCATCTTATGTTGTTGAAATTAATCTAGTAAAGTTGTTGAAATTAATCTTAGTCAAAGTTTGTTTTCAGTTCACACTTGGAGGCTGTAGCCTATGCCTGGAATTTATTTGCTAAAAATAGCAAAGTGTTAATTTTTATTGGATGATCATAAATATTACCAAAAACAGTAATTACATGGAGACAATGTATGGTGACAAGAAAAAAGTAAGATTAGTATATATAAGAGCACTCCCCACCATGGTTTATTTTTTCATGAGAATCTACCGTGAGAGATGATACAAAATATCATGCATCCCCACCATAGTTTTTTGCATGATTTTTTTGACCATCCAATGATTTTTTCATGAAAAAAATCATCCCATGGTAGAATTTGAGAATCTACCATGAGAGTTGAACCAATCAGAACGTGTCACGTGTACTGTGTCAAAACTTTCTACCATTCATATTAGATATTATAATGATTATATCTTCAAAATAACAAAATTTTGATTTTAAAAAATATACCATGTAACTAAACTCTTTTAATTCTACAAATGGACATCCATTTTGATATATTTTGATATAATTTTATTTGTTAATTAATGGGTTTGAGAAGAAAATGATGATTTTTTCTTGTGAATCATGGCGGATATGTCCATGATCTTTTTTTACCGTGTATCATGATTTGATGAGAGATAAAATTGAAGAGAGATATGAATGGTAAACTTTTTGTAGCATGGTGACTTCAAATCTTAAGTATTGTAAAGTAGCTGAATTGAATCCTACATGATGTTGTTCCAATTGTGATTGCTAATGACTTGCTCTAGCTGGTGTAGTTTGCTCTTTTCCGAGCAATTGCTCGTGTGTTATCATTTTTTGTATCAATAAAATATATATTGAAAACTAGATACACCAAGCAACATCTGATACCTTGAATGTACCTGGCCTTTTGATTATAGAAAATTATTACAGCAATTAAATACTGCAAAACTCTAAAGCACTGTGCAGATTAACTTCAAGTCAGGTTAACCATTATATAAATCTCCAAGTCAACTGGATTTCAGAGTGACACAATTGGCTCTGAACCCCATTATAAAGTTCAGTTCACTTAACCTGTAATAACTTAAGTACCTAAAACTTTACAAACATATACTTTACAAAGTGGAATTGTGTCTGTTTTCAGCATGACAAAGTTTCTATGTCCAGGTTCATGAACTCTACATTACATGTTGAAACCTGTAAGACAGGCTACAGGAATTCATGTATGGCTCAAAGGTTTATTGATATCTTATGTCTGTTGCTTCCAAGTGCCCATATTTAATTGAACTACTTTTCATCTCTTTTTAGTGACCTTACTTTTAGTTTTATCTTCAAGAAATGGCTCAAGAGTACTTACTTTGTTGCCATCAAGACGTGTCCATATGCCTCAAAAAAGCCTTACCAAATTTCTCACTTTTACGGTTTCCTTTTGTAAGTCATCCACTACTCACAAGTATATTCACAGGAGACACAAAGTGTCATGTATGATGAAAAAGAAATATAACAGCCTAATTTTATTTATTCCACAAAATTAAAAGAGACGAAAACATTGTCCGGAAGTAGGGTACCAACAAAACATCGTCACTCGATGCTCAACCCGTAACAGACTTGCTACTGCAAAACATTTTTACACCTAGAAGCCTTCATAAGTCCCATAGTTAAAATAATTTGTGTTTTAAAATCATATCAAGGGCTCACCATGGAAAGTTGACAGTATTGGTTTTTTTTCTGATCAAGAGTACCAAACTGGCATCTGCTTAGGAAAGGTATTTGGAATTCCATCGGTTAAATCTCCTGAAACAGTGTCGAAAGAGGATGATCCATATACTATCTGGAATGTGTTTCCATTACCACCATGACTTATCTCAAATTGCGGGTCCAACATGTTTGGTTGAACATTGTGACCTTGCTCTTGACCAAACATGGTATGATTAGCTGGCAAGCTGGAAGTATCAAAGAAATTGTTATCTTGTATGAAATCCTTCCCTTGGTTGAAACTAAAATTGCTATGTTGACGATGTGCATTTGCCTGTGGCAGATAATGATTCAGATTTTGCGAGTCTGCAAGTTTGTTCTGATGCACATTCCTATCATAAAAAGACATTAGTCCATTGATCCTTTTTTGGCCATCTTCAACAGCTTCTCGGGACAAACTAAAAGATGATGGAGCCAAATTAACTGGCTGAGTCGCAAGACTTGGCTGCAAGATGGCTTGATTAAAATCTGCGTCCTTTCCTTCTTGGAATTGGGTAAATACTGGACCAGAAGATATACTTCTGTATGGACAATTTAGCTGATGATTATCCCTACTCATCCGGTCACGGAAACCAAATCGGTTTTCGCTATAAGGACATCGAAAAAACTGGCATGTGTATGTAATCTGCTGCTCCAACACCTGATTAAGTTCTGCAGAGGGTTTCCTTTTCCTTAAAAAATCCGCATCCCCATCAACTTGTTTTAAGGAGTAAGGTTGTTGGCAGGTTATGAAACCTTTTGTGTCTTCCACGGTAATCTCCGGTAAAATAGTACTGATCGGTTTCTGTTCTTCGTACTCATATTTGAGTTCATTTCTAGGTCCTTCAACATCATACTCACCACAGTCATTAATAAATCCAGTAGAAGAATTGTCGACATATGATGGGAAGTTACTACCAGGATAGAGCTCCCTAGCCAGTGCTTCTTCTTGGTTAATAATAGCAAGCCAAGTCGCACTCTCTTTGGCAGTCATCTTATCCTGGAGGCACTTGGATTGCCTGACAAGTTTCCGGATCTTGGAAATATCTGGTGACATATGTTTGATTACAGCAGTCAGAACTCCCACCTTCCACGCTTTTTTCAAGTCATGAGGCTTCTTGTAAGGCGGAGGACCTTGATCTATAGGAATCTCCAATTCTGACCACCACTCTTCCTTACCAGTCGGCCACCATGGCGGTGGGACTCCCTTCTCAAGAGGGTACCGTCTCTGAGGAGGATCACAGTGTTGCATCAAGGCAGACAACAAAGAGCCAAGAGTAGTGTCCTGAAGTTCTTGCAGTGTATGCAGTGTTAAGCCACTTGAGTTCCCAATATCATTATTTCCTTGAATGGAATTCTCAGCTTGATACTTTGCAATTGCAGCTGGACCATTACGATCAAATCTCACCTTATCCTTCCACCACTCCCGAAGATTATCAGAAGCTCCAGTCACCGGCTTCCCATTCTCCGGTATAATACCATAAACAAAACCTTGAGCCTTGCACACCTCCATCATCTTCAACATATATTTTAATATCCCATCTTGTGCTCTTGACATCTTCTTCCTCCTCGCCTGCTCCTGCGACTTAACTGCATCAACTCCATCCTTACAACTCTTGGTCTGTTCTTTAAGCTTCTTGAGACGCAATTTGTCTCTCCACATTCTCTTCTCAAGCTCATCCACATCCAGCTCCTCATCACTGTAATCATCTTCAACACCTCCTCCTCCATCCATCTCACTATGTTGCGTAACCACAGGCAAAGCTCTTCCACTTTGCTGCGGACAAAAGTAGTTCATGCTCAAATCCTCACAATACCCCATTTCATCAAACATCATCATCATCTGAATCAGCAATCAATGATCAAGGATCAATCAAACCCTCTCCCAAGTTGCTCCTAAAAAACTTGATCTTTCCAGCTCCAATCTGTCAAGTTCAGCATCAGAAATTACATACCCACAACACAAAATCATAAAAAAAGACATACAAACAAACCAAAAAACAAAAAACCAAACTCTACGTAAGTTTCCAGATCTGGCAATAACATGTAACATAAACAGATCCAAAGAATCCCACAATTGTCAGATCTCATAAACCTCTCTGAAAAATCCAAATCAAACCCACTTACCTGATGAGTTCAATGAGTGAGATTATCTGAACACAAATCTGCAACTTGTGATTGAGATGAGCAGCTTTTAAACTATATAGATTGATGATTGGGAATGTGATGATGAAAGGTCAATCAAATAAACAATTAATTAATCTTATCACAAGTGAGTTGTCATCATATGTTGTTTCCATTTCCTGTCGGAGTAAGATTTTCATCGTCCACGTGTCGCAATTTCATTGGACAATAAGTTAAAATGAACCTCGTTTTCCTTTAGCTAGGTATGAAGATTTTTTAGGTTGAATTAATTGAGACCATTTTTTTTATACAAGACCATTTATTAAATTAACTTAAAATGTTGTTTGTTCAATGTATGTTGTATACACTTTATATTAAGGTAACGAACGGCATGAAGGTTTGGTATTTTTAAAAAGTTGTTATGTGTAAAAATCGAAAAAAATCAATTTTTATTGTAAAATTAGTATATATACAGCTTGAGTAAATAATGTCATAATAAATACATTGACACTACAAATAGGAATGGCTTTATTTGGAGCTTTAGAAATACAAATTTCAATTTCATTTACGTTTATCAGTTTATAAATAACATTATTTAACGTAGAGACAACCTAAACGCATTTACCATGTAACACCCGACATTTGTAGAGGAATTGTCAGTGAAATGTGGTATTTGTTTCACCATTTTTGATTGAATTATGTGTTATATAATCAAATAGCTAGAGAATTGAATTTAAGAACATGTTTTTGTTTTGTAAACATGTGTAAAATATGTCTTGCCAAATTTGTCTGATAAAGAAATGTGAAAATCAGGCTAAGCTCATTTTGTGGGCAGACCCATTCGAAGCCCACTTAAGTTGAGGCCCCGCCAGCACCAATTTTGTTAATATAAGCAGATTGCATCACTAACAATTTTCATTTCTCACCATATTTGTAAGATGCATCTGCTCATCATCAAAAGAAATTGTTTGCGTTATTTTGATAATATTTTAACGTCTTTTACCAATAAATTACATCATATTGACTACTTTTCTTATAAAAATAACGCTCATTTTAACTCTTTGTAGTTTACGAGAAAAATATCTTGCATCTATTGCTTGGGGAGAAGCTATTAAGGCATTATCAAAAGAAAATGAGAGTTTTGGAATTGGAACTTATGCTATATTGGCTATTGTGGAGGGATATATTATATTGCTTATGTTAGTGGACATTTGCTGCAATATCATAAATAAAAAAAGGCAAAACTTCCACGGTGACTAAACAACAAGAGAGTCCTTTATTGATTGGTGTGATGCAGGTAAAAAATATCATATTATTATTGAATATAAGTTTTTCATTATTAATTTTAGTCTATTCATTAATTCTTATGCTATTGTTTTAATATGATGTTAAATGTAGTGATGCAGCTATCAAAATAGAGGAAGTATGCTCACATCACCTCTTCTGGACAAAAAAGGAAAGAATTGAATTTATATCCGCATGCATTGATGAAGTTGCAAATAAAAATAATCGTCATGTGAAGTTGACAGTTCAGCCTTAGATACAGTCGCGTAAAGGTGACATTTTTTATACTGATTGGACTAGACTTGTGGATCAAACACAATACAATAATAATATGTTATTATTATTATAATAATAATATATTAATAATAATATTATTAATAAAACTAATACGTTATTACCTCTCATGGGCTTGATCATATACGGAAAAAGTTAGCCAGCTTCGTGGAATCCCTTTCAGCCTCCATGCCCCTGATAAGATTTATGTTATTCTTGTGTGCGCTAATGATTGACAATATGGATTCATGGCTAAATTTGTGAATATTTATTAAGTTTTCTAGTCTATCTAAAAGGGAAGAAAATAACTATGAGTAGTTAATACAATATTATTGATTTGTAATTATTCTAAAATTTGGAATGATATTGGTTTGTAACTTCATGCTTAAAGACTTATAATTATTAGATTTGTAATTATTCAAGATATGAGATTTAAAATTATTATTGATTTAGAATTCTAAGTTTATTGCACAGGAAACGTATGATATTCACATTATTTGTATTTTCCCGCTTGAGACAAGTAGGGGAAACTATTGAATTTGAGTCACTGCCAATGTCTATGTTAAAACATTCACATCCCGAAACATAAGTTTTCTTCTATATGATGATTTATTGGTTGTTTATACTGAATGATAAATAATTTTATTGATATGATATTTATATAGGTCACGAGAAAAATATCTTGCATCTATTGCTTGGGGAGGAGCTATTAAGGCATTATCGAAAGAAAATGAGAGTTTTGGAATTGGAACTTATTGGCTATTGTGGAGGGATATATTATATTGCTTATGTTAGTGGACATTTGCTGCAATATCATAAATAAAAGAAGGCAAAACTTCCACGGTGACTAAACAACAAGAGAGTCCTTTATTGATTGGTGTGATGCAAAAAATATCATTGAATATAAGTTTTTCATTATTAATTTTAGTCTATTCATTAATTCTTATGCTATTGTTTTAATATGATGTTAAATGTAGTGATGCAGCTATCAAAATAGAGGAAGTATGCTCACATCACCTCTTCTGGACAAAAAAGGAAAGAATTGAATTTATATCCGCATGCATTGATGAAGTTGCAAATAAAAATAATCCTCATGTGAAGTCGACAGTTCAGCCTTAGATACAGTCGCGTAAAGGTGACATTTTTTATACCGATTGGACTAGACTTGTGAATCAAACACACTACAATAATAATATGTTATTATTATTATTATAATATATTATTAATAATATTATTAATAAATTAATACGTTATTACCTCTCATGGGCTTGATCATATACGGAAAAAGTTAGCCAGCTTCATGGAATCCCTTTCAGCCTCCATGCCCTCGGTAAGATTTATGTTATTCTTGTGTGCGCTAATGATTGACAATATGGATTCATGGCTAAATTTGTGAATATTTATTAAGTTTTCTAGTCTATTAAAAGGAAAGAAAATAACTATGTGTAGTTAATACAACATTATTGATTTGTAATTATTCTAAAATTTGGAATGATATTGGTTTGTAACTCATGCTTAAAGACTTATAATTATTAGATTTGTAATTATTCAAGATATGAGATTTAAAATTATTATTGATTTAGAATTCTAAGTTTATTGCACAGGAAACGTATGGTATTCACATTATTTATATTTTTCCGCTTGAGACAAGTAGGGGAAACTATTGAATTTGAGTCACTGTCAATGTCTATGTTAAAATATTCACATCCCGAAACGTAAGTTTTCTTCTATATGATGATTTATTGGTTGTTTATACTGAATGATAAATAATTTTATTGATATGATATTTATATAGGTCACGAGAAAAATATCTTGCATCTATTGCTTGGGGAGGAGCTATTAAGGCATTATCGAAAGAAAATGAGAGTTTTGGAATTGGAACTTATGCTATATTGGCTATTGTGGAGGGATATATTATATTGCTTATGTTAGTGGACATTTGCTGCAATATCATAAATAAAAAAGGCAAAACTTCCACGGTGACTAAACAACAAGAGAGTCCTTTATTGATTGGTGTGATGCAGGTAAAAAATATCATATTATTATTGAATATAAGTTTTTCATTATTAATTTTAGTCTATTCATTAATTCTTATGCTATTGTTTTAATATGATGTTAAATGTAGTGATGCAGCTATCAAAATAGAGGAAGTATGCTCACATCACCTCTTCTGGACAAAAAAGGAAAGAATTGAATTTATATCCGCATGCATTGATGAAGTTGCAAATAAAAATAATCATCATGTGAAGTTGACAGTTCAGCCTTAGATACAGTCGCGTAAAGGTGACATTTTTTATACGATTGGACTAGACTTGTGGATCAAACAATACAATAATAATATGTTATTATTATTATAATAATAATATATTAATAATAATATTATTAATAAAACTAATACGTTATTACCTCTCATGGGCTTGATCATATACGGAAAAAGTTAGCCAGCTTCGTGGAATCCCTTTCAGCCTCCATGCCCCTAAGATTTATGTTATTCTTGTGTGCGCTAATGATTGACAATATGTGATAAGATTTAAAATTTGTGAATATTTATTAAGTTTTCTAGTCTATCTAAAAGGGAAGAAAATAACTATGAGTAGTTAATACAATATTATTGATTTGTAATTATTCTAAAATTTGGAATGATATTGGTTTGTAACTTCATGCTTAAAGACTTATAATTATTAGATTTGTAATTATTCAAGATATGAGATTTAAAATTATTATTGATTTAGAATTCTAAGTTTATTGCACAGGAAACGTATGGTATTCACATTATTTGTATTTTCCCGCTTGAGACAAGTAGGGGAAACTATTGAATTTGAGTCACTGCCAATGTCTATGTTAAAATTCACATCCCGAAACGTAAGTTTTCTTCTATATGATGATTTATTGGTTGTTTATACTGAATGATAAATAATTTTATTGATATGATATTTATATAGGTCACGAGAAAAATATCTTGCATCTATTGCTTGGGGAGGAGCTATTAAGGCATTATCGAAAGAAAATGAGAGTTTTGGAATTGGAACTTATTGGCTATTGTGGAGGGATATATTATATTGCTTATGTTAGTGGACATTTGCTGCAATATCATAAATAAAAGAAGGCAAAACTTCCACGGTGACTAAACAACAAGAGAGTCCTTTATTGATTGGTGTGATGCAGGTAAAAAATATCATATTATTATTGAATATAAGTTTTTCATTATTAATTTTAGTCTATTCATTAATTCTTATGCTATTGTTTTAATATGATGTTAAATGTAGTGATGCAGCTATCAAAATAGAGGAAGTATGCTCACATCACCTCTTCTGGACAAAAAAGGAAAGAATTGAATTTATATCCGCATGCATTGATGAAGTTGCAAATAAAAATAATCCTCATGTGAAGTCGACAGTTCAGCCTTAGATACAGTCGCGTAAAGGTGACATTTTTTATACCGATTGGACTAGACTTGTGGATCAAACACACTACAATAATAATATGTTATTATTATTATAATAATATATATAATAATATTATTAATAAACTAATACTTATTACCTCTCATGGGCTTGATCATATACGGAAAAAGTTAGCCAGCTTCGTGGAATCCCTTTCAGCCTCCATGCCCTCGGTAAGATTTATGTTATTCTTGTGTGCGCTAATGATTGACAATATGGATTCATGGCTAAATTTGTGAATATTTATTAAGTTTTAGTCTATCTAAAAGGAAGAAAATAACTATGTGTAGTTAATACAACATTATTGATTTGTAATTATTCTAAAATTTGGAATGATATTGGTTTGTAACTTCATGCTTAAAGACTTATAATTATTAGATTTGTAATTATTCAAGATATGAGATTTAAAATTATTATTGATTTAGAATTCTAAGTTTATTGCACAGGAAACGTATGGTATTCACATTATTTGTATTTTCCCGCTTGAGACAAGTAGGGGAAACTATTGAATTTGAGTCACTGCAATGTCTATGTTAAAATATTCACATCCCGAAACGTAAGTTTTCTTCTATATGATGATTTATTGGTTGTTTATACTGAATGATAAATAATTTTATTGATATGATATTTATATAGGTCACGAGAAAAATATCTTGCATCTATTGCTTGGGGAGGAGCTATTAAGGCATTATCGAAAGAAAATGAGAGTTTTTGGAATTGGAACTTATGCTATATTGGCTATTGTGGAGGGATATATTATATTGCTTATGTTAGTGGACATTTGCTGCAATATCATAAATAAAAAAGGCAAAACTTCCACGGTGACTAAACAACAAGAGAGTCCTTTATTGATTGGTGTGATGCAGGTAAAAAATATCATATTATTATTGAATATAAGTTTTTCATTATTAATTTTAGTCTATTCATTAATTCTTATGCTATTGTTTTAATATGATGTTAAATGTAGTGATGCAGCTATCAAAATAGAGGAAGTATGCTCACATCACCTCTTCTGGACAAAAAAGGAAAGAATTGAATTTATATCCGCATGCATTGATGAAGTTGCAAATAAAAATAATCGTCATGTGAAGTTGACAGTTCAGCCTTAGATACAGTCGCGTAAAGGTGACATTTTTTATACGATTGGACTAGACTTGTGGATCAAACACAATACAATAATAATATGTTATTATTATTATAATAATAATATATTAATAATAATATTATTAATAAAACTAATACGTTATTACCTCTCATGGGCTTGATCATATACGGAAAAAGTTAGCCAGCTTCGTATAATCCCTTTCAGCCTCCATGCCCCTGATAAGATTTATGTTATTCTTGTGTGCGCTAATGATTGACAATATGGATTCATGGCTAAATTTGTGAATATTTATTAAGTTTTCTAGTCTATCTAAAAGGGAAGAAAATAACTATGAGTGTAGTTAATACAATATTATTGATTTGTAATTATTCTAAAATTTGGAATGATATTGGTTTGTAACTTCATGCTTAAAGACTTATAATTATTAGATTTGTAATTATTCAAGATATGAGATTTAAAATTATTATTGATTTAGAATTCTAAGTTTATTGCACAGGAAACGTATGATATTCACATTATTTGTATTTTCCCGCTTGAGACAAGTAGGGGAAACTATTGAATTTGAGTCACTGCCAATGTCTATGTTAAAACATTCACATCCCGAAACATAAGTTTTCTTCTATATGATGATTTATTGGTTGTTTATACTGAATGATAAATAATTTTATTGATATGATATTTATATAGGTCACGAGAAAAATATCTTGCATCTATTGCTTGGGGAGGAGCTATTAAGGCATTATCGAAAGAAAATGAGAGTTTTGGAATTGGAACTTATTGGCTATTGTGGAGGGATATATTATATTGCTTATGTTAGTGGACATTTGCTGCAATATCATAAATAAAAGAAGGCAAAACTTCCACGGTGACTAAACAACAAGAGAGTCCTTTATTGATTGGTGTGATGCAGGTAATATAAGTTTTTCATTATTAATTTTAGTCTATTCATTAATTCTTATGCTATTGTTTTAGTATGATGTTAAATGTAGTGATGCAGCTATCAAAATAGAGGAAGTATGCTCACATCACCTCTTCTGGACAAAAAAGGAAAGAATTGAATTTATATCCGCATGCATTGATGAAGTTGCAAATAAAAATAATCCTCATGTGAAGTCGACAGTTCAGCCTTAGATACAGTCGCGTAAAGGTGACATTTTTTATACCGATTGGACTAGACTTGTGGATCAAACACACTACAATAATAATATGTTATTATTATTATAATAATAATATATTATTAATAATATTATTAATAATACTAATACGTTATTACCTCTCATGGGCTTGATCATATACGGAAAAAGTTAGCCAGCTTCGTGGAATCCCTTTCAGCCTCCATGCCCTCGGTAAGATTTATGTTATTCTTGTGTGCGCTAATGATTGACAATATGGATTCATGGCTAAATTTGTGAATATTTATTAAGTTTTCTAGTCTATCTAAAAGGGAAGAAAATAACTATGTGTAGTTAATACAACATTATTGTTTGTAATTATTCTAAAATTTGGAATGATATTGGTTTGTAACTCATGCTTAAAGACTTATATTATTAGATTTGTAATTATTCAAGATATGAGATTTAAAATTATTATTGATTTAGAATTCTAAGTTTATTGCACAGAAACGTATGGTATTCACATTATTTGTATTTTCCCGCTTGAGACAAGTAGGGGAAACTATTGAATTTGAGTCACTGTCAATGTCTATGTTAAAATATTCACATCCCGAAACGTAAGTTTTCTTCTATATGATGATTTATTGGTTGTTTATACTGAATGATAAATAATTTTATTGATATGATATTTATATAGGTCACGAGAAAAATATCTTGCATCTATTGCTTGGGGAGGAGCTATTAAGGCATTATCGAAAGAAAATGAGAGTTTTGGAATTGGAACTTATGCTATATTGGCTATTGTGGAGGGATATATTATATTGCTTATGTTAGTGGACATTTGCTGCAATATCATAAATAAAAGAAGGCAAAACTTCCACGGTGACTAAACAACAAGAGAGTCCTTTATTGATTGGTGTGATGCAGGTAAAAAATATCATATTATTATTGAATATAAGTTTTTCATTATTAATTTTAGTCTATTCATTAATTCTTATGCTATTGTTTTAATATGATGTTAAATGTAGTGATGCAGCTATCAAAATAGAGGAAGTATGCTCACATCACCTCTTCTGGACAAAAAAGGAAAGAATTGAATTTATATCCGCATGCATTGATGAAGTTGCAAATAAAAATAATCCTCATGTGAAGTCGACAGTTCAGCCTTAGATACAGTCGCGTAAAGGTGACATTTTTTATACCGATTGGACTAGACTTGTGGATCAAACACAACTACAATAATAATATGTTATTATTATTATAATAATAATATATTAATAATAATATTATTAATAAAACTAATACGTTATTACCTCTCATGGGCTTGATCATATACGGAAAAAGTTAGCCAGCTTCGTGGAATCCCTTTCAGCCTCCATGCCCCTGTAAGATTTATGTTATTCTTGTGTGCGCTAATGATTGACAATATGGATTCATGGCTAAATTTGTGAATATTTATTAAGTTTTCTAGTCTATCTAAAAGGGAAGAAAATAACTATGAGTAGTTAATACAATATTATTGATTTGTAATTATTCTAAAATTTGGAATGATATTGGTTTGTAACTTCATGCTTAAAGACTTATAATTATTAGATTTGTAATTATTCAAGATATGAGATTTAAAATTATTATTGATTTAGAATTCTAAGTTTATTGCACAGGAAACGTATGATATTCACATTATTTGTATTTTCCCGCTTGAGACAAGTAGGGGAAACTATTGAATTTGAGTCACTGCCAATGTCTATGTTAAAACATTCACATCCCGAAACAATAAGTTTTCTTCTATATGATGATTTATTGGTTGTTTATACTGAATGATAAATAATTTTATTGATATGATATTTATATAGGTCACGAGAAAAATATCTTGCATCTATTGCTTGGGGAGGAGCTATTAAGGCATTATCGAAAGAAAATGAGAGTTTTGGAATTGGAACTTATTGGCTATTGTGGAGGGATATATTATATTGCTTATGTTAGTGGACATTTGCTGCAATATCATAAATAAAAGAAGGCAAAACTTCCACGGTGACTAAACAACAAGAGAGTCCTTTATTGATTGGTGTGATGCAGGTAAAAAATATCATATTATTATTGAATATAAGTTTTTCATTATTAATTTTAGTCTATTCATTAATTCTTATGCTATTGTTTTAGTATGATGTTAAATGTAGTGATGCAGCTATCAAAATAGAGGAAGTATGCTCACATCACCTCTTCTGGACAAAAAAGGAAAGAATTGAATTTATATCCGCATGCATTGATGAAGTTGCAAATAAAAATAATCCTCATGTGAAGTCGACAGTTCAGCCTTAGATACAGTCGCGTAAAGGTGACATTTTTTATACCGATTGGACTAGACTTGTGGATCAAACACACTACAATAATAATATGTTATTATTATTATAATAATAATATATTATTAATAATATTATTAATAAAACTAATACTTTATTACCTCTCATGGGCTTGATCATATACGGAAAAAGTTAGCCAGCTTCATGGAATCCCTTTCAGCCTCCATGCCCTCGGTAAGATTTATGTTATTCTTGTGTGCGCTAATGATTGACAATATGGATTCATGGCTAAATTTGTGAATATTTATTAAGTTTTGTAGTCTATTTAAAAGGAAAGAAAATAACTATGTGTAGTTAATACAACATTATTGTTTGTAATTATTCTAAAATTTGGAATGATATTGGTTTGTAACTCCATGCTTAAAGACTTATTATTATTAGATTTGTAATTATTCAAGATACGAGATTTAAAATTATTATTGATTTAGAATTCTAAGTTTATTGCACAGGAAACGTATGGTATTCACATTATTTATATTTTTCCGCTTGAGACAAGTAGGGGAAACTATTGAATTTGAGTCACTGTCAATGTCTATGTTAAAATATTCACATCCCGAAACGTAAGTTTTCTTCTATATGATGATTTATTGGTTGTTTATACTGAATGATAAATAATTTTATTGATATGATATTTATATAGGTCACGAGAAAAATATCTTGCATCTATTGCTTGGGGAGGAGCTATTAAGGCATTATCGAAAGAAAATGAGAGTTTTGGAATTGGAACTTATGCTATATTGGCTATTGTGGAGGGATATATTATATTGCTTATGTTAGTGGACATTTGCTGCAATATCATAAATAAAAGAAGGCAAAACTTCCACGGTGACTAAACAACAAGAGAGTCCTTTATTGATTGGTGTGATGCAGGTAAAAAATATCATATTATTATTGAATATAAGTTTTTCATTATTAATTTTAGTCTATTCATTAATTCTTATGCTATTGTTTTAATATGATGTTAAATGTAGTGATGCAGCTATCAAAATAGAGGAAGTATGCTCACATCACCTCTTCTGGACAAAAAAGGAAAGAATTGAATTTATATCCGCATGCATTGATGAAGTTGCAAATAAAAATAATCCTCATGTGAAGTCGACAGTTCAGCCTTAGATACAGTCGCGTAAAGGTGACATTTTTTATACCGATTGGACTAGACTTATGGATAAAACACACTACAATAATAATATGTTATTATTATAATAATAATAATAATATATTAATAATAATATTATTAATAAAACTAATACGTTATTACCTCTCATGGGCTTGATCATGTACGTAAAAAGTTAGCCAGCTTCGTGGAATCCCTTTCAGCCTCCATGCCCTCGGTAAGATTATGTTATTCTTGTGTGCGCTAATGATTGACAATATGGATTCATGGCTGAATTTGTGAGTATTTATTAAGTGTTCTAGTCTATCTAAAAGGGAAGAAAATAACTGTGTAGTTAATACAACATTATTGATTTGTAATTATTCTAAAATTTGGAATGATATTGGTTTGTAACTTCATGCTTAAAGACTTATAATTATTAGATTTGTAATTATTCAAGATATGAGATTTAAAATTATTATTGATTTAGAATTCTAAGTTTATTGCACAGGAAACGTATGGTATTCACATTATTTGTGTTTTCCCGCTTGAGACAAGTAGGGGAAACTATTGAATTTGAGTCACTGCCAATGTCTATGTTAAAACATTCACATCCCGAAACGTAAGTTTTCTTCTATATGATGATTTATTGGTTGCTTATACTGAATGATAAATAATTTATTGATATGATATTTATATAGGTCACGTGATAAATATCTTGCATCTATTGCTTGGGGAGGAGCTATTAAGGCATTATTGAAAGAAACCATACCCCATTCCGAAAAATGAGATTAATTTTTTAGGTACTTGAAAATTGGTCGTTTTCGTCACTAGGACGGTAGTGATGGCAATGACTCTTTTGTCATAAGGGTCATGAGTTCAATCAATAGCCTCCCCATATGGTGGAGTCTTTAATATGTAATGGTTTCGAATTCGATTGAAGGTTTTATAATTGATTGGTCATGTAATGGTATAGTTTCAATAGTGAATTGAAAATAATCGAGTTGAGCTTATAATTTACCCATTATAATTAAAAAAAAATGGCCGTTTCCTTAAATACCCAGAAAAAATCTCTAAGATTTAGGGCTTTAAGAAGAAACCATATAAATACTCCGCATTTCAGCTGTCTCTTCCACTCCAATTCTCTCATACCCAATCTGCGACATCCCTTCATCTCCGAGGGTCAATCCCAAGTCAACATCGTCTTCAACCAATGGCAGTCACCTTTGAAGATCTCCACGCTGAGTCTGGCCTCAAGTCCCTTGAATCCTTCCTTTCCGGAAAAACATACATCTCTGGGTACGCCTTTCTTCTTTATGGAATCTCGATCTACGACGCCTCTCCAACTGTTTAGTTCGATTGATCGATGTTTCCTCCAGATGGGTTTTTGTTGAATTTGAATTTGATGTTGAAAGTTTATTTCTTTGTTTTGATTTTGGTTATTTTCACTTTTCAGGGATCAATTGACTAAGGATGATGTTAAGGTGTTTGCATCTGTGTCTGGAAAGCCAAGTGGTGATTTTCCCAATGCCAGTAGGTGGTATGAGTCTGTGTCAGCTCACTTAGCTGCAAGGTTGGTTGGTTTCTGCTTCCTTTCCACTTGTTAATGGGGATACAGTTTTGTAGCTTTAGTTGATTGTCAGTTAGGTAGGATTATGATGTTTTAGACTGTTGAAATTGATATTCTGGATATTAGATAAGATTTTCAGTTTGTGTATGGTTAGCTGAATATCGATTAAAGTTTTGATCTGGCATGCATACTTAACTGCAGTTGTTTTAGCCGATTACGATTGGTGGTATCTAGATTTTAGGATGATGGGTTGAAGGGATGTTGTTCTCTCGAATTTTAAATGTTGAGCTGTTTTTTGTGTAAAGTTTTAATCTTCCGTTAGTAATTGTTGTTACAGTTGAAGATTCTGATGCAAAGATTATGATGATTGACTGAATGTTTGTATTTTGCAGCTTCCCTGGCAAAGCTATTGGTGTTGTGATTGGTGGTTCAGCTGTTGTTGCTCCAGTTGAAGCTGCTGCACCTGCTGAGGTGAGTTTTGATGGTGTTTTAGTTGTATGATAATGTGATGGAGTTATGACATAGATTTGCTGTTGGGATGTTTAGGCTGCCGAGGTGGATGATGATGAGTTGGATTTATTTGGTGATGAGACTGAAGAAGACAAGAAGGCTGCAGAGGAGAGGGAGGCTGCTAAAAAGACTTCGTCCAAGAAGAAAGAAAGTAAGCTACCTCTCATTACTTTCGTTTGCCAATGATTCTTGTCATTGAAAATGCTCAAAGTTGCATGGCGTGTAATTCTTACAACTTCGGTCTCAGGTGGAAAGTCATCAGTTTTGTTGGATGTGAAGCCTTGGGATGATGAGACCGACATGAAAAAGCTGGAAGAGATTGTTCGCAGCATCGAGATGCCTGGTCTGCTGTGGGGTGCCTGTACGTATCTCCCTTTTCTTTCATTTTTTGAAACAAAAAACTTGTTTGCTTGTCTTCTTCTGACAACACTACTCTTTCTAACCTTGCAGCCAAGTTGGTTCCAGTTGGGTACGGAATCAAGAAATTGAGTATCATGATGACAATTGTTGACGATCTCGTCTCTGTTGATAACATCATTGAGGATTACCTTACCGTTGAACCTGCCAACGAGTACATCCAGAGCTGCGATATTCTTGCTTTCAACAAGATATAAGAAATGAACTAGTCCGTTTTGTTTAACTTTTCAAGGTTTATGTTGTGGTACTTTACAACTTATGTTGTGCTAGCCTCGGCTCTATAATGTACTGAACGTTTTACTCGATTTCTGAATCAAAAACATCATCGAAAACTATAAATTTTGGCTTCAGTTAATGAAGGGATCACATTCGCGTATGAAATATTTAGCTCATTGCAATCATCCGTGCGTCTGATATATAAACGAAGGGTCTAGCAGAGAAGACATTTTATCTCATGTTTACTGCCAGTCTAATTAGTACTTGTTGACATGATCGCCTAGCATGTAGCCTTTATTAATAGAGGATTTATACCACGTCTCTGTACTGCCATGCAATTCATTGGGAAAAAACATTCTTGTCATTTATTAAGATGACAAAATTAGGGGTGTCCATTTGGCCCGAAAGTCCGAAAAAACTCTACGGCCCGGCCCGATTCAAGCCCGGTCCGGCCCGCACCCAAGGCCAAAAAGAGTCCGAACCCGAAAGTCACGGGCCAGGCTAGAACTTGAATATCAAAGCCCGTTCGGCCCGAAAAACCCGGCTCGACAAGGCCCGAAAAAACCCGAGTGAAAAAAATTAATTTTCAAATATATATATTATTTTAAAATTTAAAGTATACAATATTTATGTTGTGTATATTGAATCATGATAACGTACAATGATATACAAATATTTTGTATCTACTACGAAACGCAAGTATAAATGTTTAAGCTCAATATATTACAATTAAATTCAAAATATGGATTATTCGTTGAATATATTATTTAAAACTATTGTTATAAAAATAATTATAATTAAATTGATTTAAAAAAGTGTTTCAAAATAAAAAAATTTAAAAAAATACAATTAAATTTCAAATTAGGCTTGGTCAAGCTCGAAAATTAATGGGCCTTGAAAAGTCAGTGGGCTTGACAATTTTGAAGAAGCCCGGCCCGGCCCGAATTTTTTAAAAAAGCCCGATAATTTATCTGAGGACACCCCTAGACAAAACCCATGTCGCTAGTAGGCCAACATTATCTGAGGAGATAACTGAGTTGCACTCACCAGTCTATATTAGCATGATTTTTGATTATTTGAGATCCTCGTACCCTTCACCCAGGAATGACCATACTATAAAGTTTCAACAGTCCACGTCAAATGAGTTGGATGAGTGGCTATTATGCGAAGAAATACTTTGGAAACAACGTTCCAGTGTGGTGTGGCTTGCAGAAGGTGATAACGATAATAAGTTTTTTCATAATCGAGCATCTAGTAGGCAGAAAAGTAATAAAAAATTGTCTCTTTGGAAGCTACGATGCTTTCCGGTATTATGCAAGTTGCAACAAATTATTTCGATTGAGTCCTCATAAAGCTCTAGGTATGGATGATTTCTCTGCATTTTTTTCCAGAAATGTTGGCATGTTGCAGTCTGATTTTTCAAATGAGGTCCTTAACTTTGTCAACAATGGTTGTCTGAATGCTGATCTTAACATGTCGGTAGTGCTTATTCCTAAAATAAAGGGAGCTCAGACGATGCATGACTTTAGACTAATTAGTCTAAATGATGTTTTAGTTAAGGTGATCGCTAAGATGCGGGTTAATAGGATTGCAACGTATCCTAAATGATGTGATTTCACCTTTCAAAGTGCTCTTTTAAAAGGAAGACTAATTACGGATATATAATAGTGGCGCATGAGTTGTCTCATTATATATTTATATGAATCCTAGAAGAGTGCAAAAATGGATACGTAGCTCTGAAACTCGACATTTCAAAATTGGTGTTTTATTGAAAGAGTGTTACTGAACTACGGATTTCACTCGATGTGGGTTCGGAGAGTTATGCTATTCGTTAGTTCTGTTTAGTATAGGTTGCGAATCAATGATACTTTGTCAGAAGTCATTTTACCGGGTAGGGGTCGCAGGCAAGGAGATCCTTTATCGTCATATTTGTTCATCTTACGTATGGAATGGCTGCACTATGGTCTTGAGCGAGAACGCAGTCTATCATATCTGAGGGGTATTAGGCTAAATTTTAGAATGACTGGAATTTGACACTTAATGTTTGTGGATATATGACTGCTTACTATTTGTCTCAACTTCTGAAATCGCTGCATATAGAATCAAATACCTTTCAAAGTTTTTGAGACATGTTCCGAACAACAAGTTAATTTCAGCAAGCCTGTTATTTGTTTCAGTAGGAATGTTGCTCAAATAGATCGACTCTCTATAACAGGGATTTTAGGAGTTCAATGCATCGATCGAATTCCTACATATTTAGGCATGCCATTACATCTTGATAGGAGACGGTCTATCTCTTTTGCGAATCTGATTGATACTATGAGTAGTAAAATACAAAATGGCAGTTTAGTATTTTGTCGGCTGGTGGCAAAGAAGTGTTGATTGACTCAGTTCTATTGTCTATGCCTCTACATCCTATGCCATGCTATATCCTGCCTGATAAAGTTACTAATAAGTTACATGCTTTGATCAGATCTTTTTGGTGGAATAACGGCAAGGATTCGCAACACATTCACTTGATAAATTGGAAGATACTGCAATCAGATAGGATGAATCGTGAATTAGGATTCAGAGATCTCAAATCAATAAATTTTGCACTTATTGCAAAGCAAGTGTGGCGACTTCCGATTTATCCTGATTCACTGACAGTTAGATTAATGAAATCTAGATATTATCCTAATACATCTCTTTTTACTCCTAATAAAGGTTATATGTCATCTCCATTTGGCATGGTGTGTGGAGAGTCATTCAATACGTAAAATCTTATATCAGGGTGGATGCTAATTCAGAAAGTTTTATTTGGGCAGGAAGCTCCAGTGGATCTTTTGACATCAAATCAACATATTAAGTATTCAGGATGAGCTGAAAAGCGGAAGTGAAAATATAAATATTATTGCAGGTCAGCCTTCCACTCCTAAGCACATAAACAAGTTTTAGTATACTGTTTACCGTCTTCATTTGTCTAGAAAAATAAAGATCTTTGTGTGGAGAATGTATTATGATGGTTTGCCAGCTGCTTTTAATCTTCTCAAGAAACGTTGTCAAATTGAGCCAATATATGTGATTTGTAGTGCTCGTGTTGAATCAACTGTGCATGTCTTTTTGTCATGTTGATGGGCTAGGCCTATCTGGCGTAAATTTCCTTTTCTCAAAGGTTGGCAGATTTGTTATATTACTGTTGCTATCACCTGGATCAACATGAGTTTACAGTTGTAGTCATTAGCTTGTGGTTTACTTGGAATCATTGAATCATCGAAACAGTGTCTTCCATGGTTCTAACTTATGGGATGTGAAGGGCTGGTGGTAGCGATCAAAGCTGTATGTTATCAACGAAAGCTAAAGCGTTATGTTTTTAGCAATGCATCTAGCTGCTGAGTTGTGCTTGACAAAAGTAATATATGAGACAGATTGTTCTTCATTAGTTAATGGTTTGGATCATAAGATTCATTGTATGCAAATGCAATCTCCCGATTTTCAACAGTGTTTGTGTTTCTTGGTTTCTCACAAAAATCAGTGGAACTGAATGCAGCTTGACTGTTGCCCGAGATTACAAGGATTCGATACCAAGCTGTTCTAAGTCCTCTTTGTTTTATCATTCCAGTTGTTGTGTTATTAAAAAAATATGTCACATATTTTCTTTAAAATCCTCATATTCATACATGTCACATATTTTCTTTAACTGTGTACATGAATGAACATCGTCATTAGTATTCATAAAGTAAATCTATGCGCACAATATATGCACTTAGTTACAATCTAAGTATAAATAGTTATCATAATTGTGCAAAATGTTGGGTCTCGAGGGAACCAACCCATATTGGCACAAGAGTCGATCATCGGTCCTGCCGTAAAATCGGCCCTAAAAATACCGACAATAACGTATTAAATATTGAATAAATCTTTAAAAGTTTTATTGCTCAAGAGTAATATGATATTAAATTTTTTTAATGAGGCTTTAGGGTCGGTTGTTTTAAGGTCGGCCCGACCCTGCCCTTAAAATTATACGGCTTAGGGCTTCATAGGGCCTCGTGTATTGGGCAAAGCCCAGCCCTACTCGACCCTAGTAATAGTCAAGAGTACAAAATATTATGATCGGCCCGACCCTAAGGCTCATATATTGGGCTCATGCCGACCCTACTCGACCCAATATTGAGGCCTACCATAAAGTAATAACATGAATCGTGATGGTGCAGAACCATTCAAAGGAAAGTGAATTATATGTATTTAGGTCGGATTTAGATTTTCAATTTTGATTCAATCAATATTTCTGGTCGGATACGGATCAAACTAATCCATCCTAATCCCACGTTCATCATTACTAATCGGGGTGATGGATGACAATATCGTAATTGATCAACAACAGCCCCCAAAAGATAGGAGCAACAAGTTCCAAAAGATAGCAGTAACAGGTCCCAAAAGATAGCAACAACGAATTAGTATTATGTGCTACGTACAACACATTGCAGCCAAAATATAACTGACATAGTTTTGATATTTTAAATATTAAAATTACAGTGTTTTGGTAAACACCGTTGTATTGAATTAATTCAGAACAAAACTATGTCATTTTACCAATTAAATTTGAATTTTAAAATTTAAATTATGACTGTATTTAGATGTAGTACAGGATTCAGACCGAGCACCAACATGCAGACACCTAAGAGCTTATGCACTGGCTAGTTCCTAATGCGGATTCTAGCAATTGTTAGAAGTAATTTGTATGCATCGGTGAGCATCCAAACGAGATGGTGATATGGAAAAATAATCAATATTGATTTATATCAAATTAAAAGAATGAACAATGAAATTGTAAAATTATAGAAATAAAATAATAAATGCAGACTAGACCTGTTCAAATCCGGGCTCGGGCCGGGTAATTTTAAAAAACCCTAATTGCACATACCAAACTTTTATTATTCGGATTGAATCAAATAAAAATAATTTTAAAAAATAAAAATAAATATGTATTATAAATCGTATTTACTACTATATTTTTATTGATACAAATAATAAACATATTTTTAGAATAGTACACAACTATATTTTGAAAATCATGTGAATGAAAGCTACACAAATAAATTTTAAAAATAAATTATTTGTATTGATAATTATTTCATATATATATAATACATACATTGATATATAAGTAAAAGATGAATATTATAATTATTAAAATTTATTTTATGATTATATACATCGGGTAACGGACGGGCTTTTTAGCCCGGTTCGGGCTTAAATTGGTGTCCATACCCGGCCCTATTAATAAAACGGTCCGGACCGGACTAGTCCATCGGGTATAATTTTGTGTCCAAGTCTGCTTATTTTACCGGGCGGGTCGGACAGGCCGGGCGGGCTAACCCGAATTTGAACAGGTCTAATGCAGACATATCAATTCATACGTTATTTTAATATTCTTTTATGGTATGCTCTGTGAGTCAACACTTAATCATGCATAATTTTAAAACTATTACGAAGATAATTTCATATATATTAAATTCGTACCTTAAATAATATCTATTGATAATGTACAAATATCTTTAAAAAAATTAATACTATTTTAAAAATATTATTTTTTAAAGTGTGAATAGTAGACGGAGCTCCTCATAGAGATTGCATTGATGCATAAATCAGTTAAAATGCTATTATTGTTTGATGAATAGTGATAGAACTTGTTCATCGAGGAGCTCCTCAACAAGGTTGAAAAGCTCAACGGGTGCGGATGCTCTAATTCATGATTGATCAGTAACAAATACCAATACGACACCGTTTCGTACACGTCAAGAAAGACGTCAAGTCGAACTACAAAAAAACTGAGTTTGCGGAAAAGATGAAAGCTGCCGGAAGCTCTGGCGAGAGCATACGAACCCTAAATCTCGTTCTAATCAAGCTATGTACGCAACGGATTCCTTAAACTAACTCCAACTGTCTTCATCGTATTTTCCCGCCTGCTCGTCCCAGTTCAAAGACCTACACCTTCCGTTGCCTTCCAGCTCACATTGGAATTTGGGTTAGCCGGAGCTTCACATTTTGCCTTTCTAATTTTTTATTATTAAAAAGTGTTGATCATTTTATCACCATGAAGATCCAATGTACGTGTGTTGCTCGGTTCGTCTGTAGCGCTTGCAAATTAGTTCCACCATTTTGCTTCTTTCTACATGTAAGTGCATTTGGGGGGAAATAGCTAAGTGGTGAAGTTCCTGATCATACTTTGTCGTGATGGAATTATATTGTCTTGGTGATTGATCTAGCTAGGTTTACATGGAAGTTGAAATCTTGGTAGTTAGTTAATTAACGACCCTGAAAAGTCCTTGCCCGCACTGCTGGTTAGTTGATACTTTTTATCTATTGGCAACTGGTAATTGTTCAACCGATTATAACACGGGCACACTAAAGTTATAATTTTTATACTGAATCCGTGTCGATATACCCGTTACATTTACAAGTTCTACAAGAATACCTTATTGTAAGGTCCTTTGATTTTATGCCCGAAGTTCTTTTGATTTTTTACTATTCAACATCATTAGCAACAACACATAATAGCTTCTGAAATGTTCAGTATCACCACACCCTTTCAGTTTTTAAACTTACAAAACTAGACACCGCATTATGTTTTTTCATGTGTTTCTCATTGTTTGTGCTTTGTCAGCTAATAACTATCGGAGAACGAACTTTTTGACACAATTAGAAAGAGAGACAAAAAGGGGAGGTGGAACTTATAGAACAACTTTCAGTTCCTTGAAAAGGTTTGATCCATCAATGCCAGGAACCGTTCATGTTTCAGGTATCCTTTACTTTACAAACCCTTAACTGTATAATCTTAAGTTGTTTCTTGTGATGCATGAGTTATACATATTCATTTCAGTCTTGGATTTCTCTGATCTGCCATCAACATCTTCTACATCGGTCCTCTTCAAGGGTATGCGAGTTTTGTGCAACTTTAGTTTGATCTTTTTATCATTTTTTCCTATCCAAGTCATTAATTTGTTGTTCTTGAAGTTAACTGGTTTTTATGTTATTATCTAAGCAACTTTTCAAACAGGATGTTGTTTGGCTTTCAGCCAGCAGACAATTTGAGCAAATATCCCAGAAAATACATCTGACAGATATTAATGGAATTGTCATGAACAGGTGACTACTAACTGTTGGTTGTTACTAGTGATTGAGCTATCTTCACTGTGACTTGACATAAGATAATCACAATGCGCAAGCTCAAGGCCCAAGCTGACTTCTGTTATGTCACTAAGCTATTCACTTTCCAAGAATATACTCATATCAATAAGACATTCCACATTGCAAATATGAGGAGGAACTTGCTCATCCTATTACAAGCCTTTCATTGGAGAGTTGGAACATGCATTGCTCATCCAGGCAAGATTTCGACGTTTGTAAATCTGTAAATTATTTTTTCACTTGGTCCTTTGGACATACTTTTCAATTACAGGTCATATGAAACTAGATATTGACTATGCAGTGCAGCTTTGCGTTTCACTTAGTAGTGAAGCTTTACGTTTTGTTTTAATAGGTTGTACTTGTATATGCAGATTTTGTGGTGTTTTTTCCTTGTTGGCTTGAAGTTATTTTGAATTTTGGCTGGGGGTTCAGTTCAGTCTTTCATTGTGTTCTGCTTATTGTTGGATGGGTTATAGAGTTGGTTAAATTTTGCCACGTTGGCATATTTAGACGGGAGATGATTTTATTACCATATTTACATTGTTGGTGTGCAGTTTGTCTGTCTAAATGAAATTATATTCACTCGACCAAAATCCATTACAGTTTAAATTTGCGAATCTTGATATTGTTATTTATCCATAACCTATTGCACTTTTATCAGCTTGGAGACATTAAGTCCTCATTCTCGTCAGAAATTCTCTAATGTTCTGTTTGGTTGCAGCAAAATTACATGGAAAGAAAATGTAATAAAAAGTTGAAGGGAAAGAAATTTTAATAAAAAAGTGAAGGTGTGTTTGGTTGCTCATGGAAAATATTGTGAAA
The DNA here is from genome assembly GCA_006409495.1 of Sedum album. Classification (NCBI taxonomy): domain Eukaryota; kingdom Viridiplantae; phylum Streptophyta; class Magnoliopsida; order Saxifragales; family Crassulaceae; genus Sedum; species Sedum album. Next base: position 111,341 of record QZGG01000130.1, read on the forward strand.
AATAAAATATAAAATAAATATTATGTTCAATATATAAAATTTATGTAAAACTAATTTTGAACATCAGTTAAATTTTAAAAGCATCATCCAAGATAATGGCTAAAAAATCAACATTAATAAAAAGTAAAAAGGAAAAGAATCGAAGCTTGAGATCAACAATGAAAGTGTATGAAAAAGGGATTTTCATTTTTCATTGATTTTAGAAGGGAAAATAATCATGGAAAATGGTTTAGATTTTTCTTTATATTTTTCTTGTGTTTTTTTCCAACATTTTTCCCTGCAACCAAACATGAAAAACTCAACTTTCTTCCACATAACTTTTTTTTCACTTAATTTTCCCTGCAACCAAACGGGGGTAAATCTTTTGGTTTTTTCTATACCAGAAGAGAAGCTCAAGTTTGGCAAATACTCTGCAGAGAATGTTAATTCACTGTACGGCTTGTGGCGATGCTGATCTCTAGTGGTGGTAGTGCTGAAAGTGGGATCAAAGAGCAGTCATATGCTGAAAGTCTTCACCGTAAACTTTTTCAAGGGGGCGTTCCTCTGGTAGAATCTTGGCATAGGTTTCAAGGTTGATAAAAAGTAATATATTTCAATTCAACTATGAAGAGGTTTTCCATTGGTGTTGAGTCACTTGTGCCTAGTGATTCAATCCTGCAACAAGCCGCGCAAGAGAGGATTGTTGATGACTGGATGTTTCAACCAAATGGGGGAATCTGTATAATGAAGTGAAAAGGGACGTATATAAAGTGGAAAGCGAGGTGATTCTTTTCAAACCAACAATAAGTGACAATGTCGATAATGTAGTTTCCTAAGTTCACCTTTCTGTTTAGGGTTCCCTATTAAAATGAATTTTTTCTTTAGATGTGTTATCATTGAAACACTAAGGAACATAACTCTACTGCTGTATGAAAAGTGAAATCATTCTAGCTTCAAATTATACTCTTCAAGTGCCTTACGCATCAAGTACACAAGTACTCTGTAAGACTCATGTACTTATTATTGTTCAGCACATAATTATAAGAAATATCTTCTCCTTGAGCTTAAAAACCCTTTAAAACCACCACCGGCTACCTTGGCGTAGGCGGCTTTTTTTTCCTGCACTGGCTGAGCGGTCGCACTTCCATCCCGCTCTGTCCTCCCTGAACTCCTCGTTGCCTCACTCTTACCAGACCCTTCAACTGATGTTTTCTTCTCAACATCTTCATTTCCTATCACAGTTGTCCATGTAGGCAACTCCTCCACGTTAGCGAAATCAGGTGGGAGGACCTGAGATGCTTGCCTTCTGTGCCTTGGGCATTGCCTTGAATCTGATATCTAAGAGAATCAATTTGTATAACTTCTCTCAAGCTTAATTCTCAGCAAGTGACACAATGCTTGTGCTTTTTATACACACAAAGTAGCAAAATTTTAGTATTTTTAAAATTTATTCCTAAATCGCTCAAGGATTGGACATACCTCGTACTCGAGGCGGAAATACATTGGGGAGGGCTTGAACCCCTGGTCTCTGAGGATGGCTGACTATAAGTTAGCTGTAAATTAATGTAGGTTCGAAATTGAGCACTTTATCTTGTGTGAACTACTAGCTTACCAATTGGCTACCCCTTTCGGGGCACAAATATAGAAATTGTTGTTGAACTTAAACATCATTATTATCAGAGACTGGTCATACTTTGATATAATGATAAATTACATACGAGCAAAAGTAAGTCAAGTATTAATACTTGAAATGGTTGTTAGCTACTCTGTATAAGGGATTGGCCTTTCTTTAACTAATAAGATTAAAGTGGTTAGCTTTAACAAGTTGAGATTATGAAAACTTGGAGATTGTGAAAGTAAGTCAATTATTCTAAGCAAAAAGATGAGACAATAAGACAAGAACGACGGGTCTGGACCGCATTGGATGGACATTTCTTTTTCAATGCATGAAACATGTACTCTCTCTGTCCCACTAAGTTTGTCCACTTTCCTTTATTCTCCACCACACATTCTATTTTTTCACTCATTTACTTATTATTTCATTTATTTTCAACCACACATTTTATACCTTCTTTCTATTTTAATTTGCGTGCAAATGGTGCTTTTGGACAAACTCACCGGGACGGAGGAGTAATGTATAACATGAAACATGTGACATGGGACAATATGGCTCTAGTTGTCATGCACATGTTCTTATTCAACTCAATTTTCATGTAAATGATTACTTACAAGAACTTGAGGGACATCATCATTCATCTCCATCCATATCCACCAAATGATGCTATAAAATTGTCGACAATTTTAACATTAATATAATGAACTTGTATGTGTGATGTCTGAGTTAGTCCTGATTTAATTGATGTTCAAATTTTCTTGATGGTCAATTTTGAAGTCTGAGACGAACATGGAAGAAATAATGGAGTGCATCAACCCACCAACGCTGCAAATGCTATCATGCTATGTTCCAAGCAATTAAAACATTAAAAAAAGCGAGCAGTGAAGAGTATATTACAAATTATGTATTAAAGGTTTGATTTCTGATGGGTGCTAAATCAGTGTTAGACGGAATGATCTATAATGAAATACAAAAAAAATTGGTGAGAAACTCAGCATTCTTACATATGTTTTGTGGAAAACCCACTTTTCTTGGAGAAACTGGAGTTTATTATAATATGTTAATATATTAAGTAGTGTTATAGACCCTTCACTAGTTCAATTATATGTGTTTTTGCAAGGGACAAACTGTAACATCCTGACATAAAGATTTTGAATCATTGGTGAAGTAGTTGAAGCTTTTGGTCCACGTTTTGACACATTGCTAAGTTGATCTGCAAGTCCGATTTCAGTCTATCAAATTTAAAGGTATGAAAGATATTATAAAGTTGAATGCAGTTACCCTACAACCTTTGCACATATACTAACTACCTTTTACACAAATACTGTTACGATATTTAATCCTAGTTTGTACTGACTTTTGCATCTGATGCTTAATATGTTTATGAAGTAATCTGAGTGTAAATTCAGTGTATACTTTTATCTTAAACATCTCATTACATTTGGGCATATTTCGGTGATTATGAAATATGCATGCAATTTTGTTTGATAACTAAACACTGTAAAGATAAACGAGGACTTAAAGAAGCTTAGAGTCGAAGCCCTGCAATCTCGCACAACAGTCCAGCCTCATCTAGCTCCACCGATCTGATTCCAACTTCCAATTCGTAGTGGATGCCATATGAGGGGTTATGGTACCACCCGACGGGTGGTAGATCTAAAGCTTATGATTAGGGGCAAAAATAAAATTTTAGTGATAAGTTTAGATTGTGAAGATGCCAGCATTTTCAACAATATATAATAATTAATATGTTAAAATTCGGTATAGTCATTTGTAAAAATCAAAACAGTAAATATAATAAAGTTTTTTTATCGAAAACCACCATCTCAGTAGTTCAATTTTAACAAAACCACATATTCAATTTATCTTCTAATTTAACCACCCGTCAATTAAAAAAATTGTTAAATCTTACCACCTCAACATCGTTTCTAGCGAACAAAATCAAATGATGGCTAATAAAGATCAATTTTTTAAAAAAATTGTTTTTTAAGTTTGTGGAGGTGGACGAAGGTTGGAGTTATGGATTTTGAATGATCCACACACCAATTGAACAAGAATTAAGTCAAATTAAGATTAATGGTGTTGCTAGATTAGTTTATTAATATATATATTTCAATTTAAATCATAGTAAATTAAGCGAACGGTTGATTTTTGAGCAAAAGTCATCAGAAACGACGATGGGTAGCAAGATTTAATATTTTCTAAACTGAGGGATTATTATATCAAAAAAAGTTAAAGAGATGATTTTGTTAAAATTGAGTTAATGGGAGGGTGATTTTTTTGGTAAAAAGCCCAATATAATAACAAGTACACTCTATAAATTGCATAAGTATAAAATATATAATCTATTCTATATTTAAAATGCAAAGGGTTGAATTAGCAGTTATTTTTGTGAAGCCACATTTTTTATTCCGAAAATACCCCTCCTTTTACTTATATTTACTTAACATTCTTATACATCTATTATACTCTAAATTATATGTGTTTTGTTTCTTTAATTAAAATATACAATATAATTTATTATACATATGAATATATGCACAGATTTTTCTGTGCAAGAAAGTACTAGTTTAGCGAATTCGTAAGACACTATTGTGATTAATCTATCATATAATATAACGAATGTGATTTAGGATGCATGATAATAATATAAAAACTAATCAAAATTAACCATGAAATTATGCTTGGTATCATATAAAATAAGTTTCCCTTTTTTAACCAAATATAAACAGTTTAAAAATTATTTAAAGTTAAAGGAATCGCAACATTTAAAATGACACATTTAATAAAAATGCAAAAAAATGTATCGGTCCATGGCAAGACTTCATAACTTATTGCTGGCAAACCAAGGTGCAGTTACCCCTTTAAACCCTTGGAACCGTCACTGCAACCACCTATACCTTGATGTGGATGACTTTTTTCTTTAATAGAAGATGCAGATAACATAAGATGACATGCTGAAAAACAAATAAATGATAATAAGATGTTCAAAAAGCTTATTTAAGTCCTGAAAATTGCGCTTAAGTTAAAGAAACTAAAATGCAAGGAACAAACTGCACAGCTCTCACCACACATCGTAGCGAATTCAAATTACAAGCAGTTGGAAAATACTTCAGATTGCATAACGTAAATAGTGGAAATAGGCATAATTGGGAGGATTGAAATAAGGACTTACTAATTCTTGTCAATTACACAGCTCAGAAACTTAAAAACATAAACATTACTGCATTTGTAGCTCATAAAATGGAGGGGATGCGCAACAATTTCATGTTTGGAAGACTTTTGCGCTGGCTTTCTCGCGGGTGCTATTACTTATGACTTGAATTCTATCCCCAAACCAAATTGAAACAAGAATCCAGTTTCACTCAGAATCACACCATTATAAGGATACACACCCATTATAAACAAGTTTTTAGCAGACAGAGATCGGCTACGAGGATGAAAATGCAATATCTTTGAAGTATTCATGCTCAAGAGCACTTCTGGCAGTAACTCGTCTGCTGGGATCATAACAAAGCATTTTCTGCAAAGCATGCCATTTTAAAAAATATATATTAACAGAAAATCAATATATGAAAAAAGAAAACACAGAAATGAGATAACAATGTTGTTCTGACAAGTGAGAAATCAATTTATTTTAGCTCATAAGCAAAAGGTATCTATCATACATACCGAGAGAAGGTCAAGACCAGCTGGGTCGAGATTTGGCACCACAGTTGCCAGGTCCTGCAGTGATAAAAACATGAGGTTAATTGAATGCATTTTAAGCTGTTTTCTGAAAGTAAAACATTGCTTTCATAGAACAGGCTAAAACACTTGATTTGATTATAAGGATATGACTGAATGTTTATTAGTATAACCCAATACATTGTAACTGTGAGGTCTAGTAATGGTCACCTTAGAAGGCCACTTGGGGAATGCTGATTTAAAGTCGGGGAGTGAATTCACTCCAGGCCAAGTTTCTTCATTTGGGGTTCCCAGAACTCTTCACAGATATGCAAACATTAACTCAGCATACTAGATTTGCAACAATATATTCAGAAATCAGAACAGCGCTAAAATAACAAGAAAAGTTCCCCAAATAAACCACAACTAAGCAAAACAAATAAGGAAATATAACCCGTGTTTACTATGAGTGCTTTTCAACAATCTTCTTGTCTCAATAAGCAAGGTGTGCCACTTATCAGAGAAATACATTCCAAGACGGTCTAAAGCAAAAGTGGAAATATTGTAGAGTAAGTAAAAGTTTATCATATGTTGTTTATCTGCATACCTGAAAATCTTAAACAGCTCATCAATTTCAGAATCTCCAGGAAACAGAGGACGCTGGTTCACCATTTCAGCAAATATGCAACCAACAGACCACACATCAACAGGAGTAGAGTAGTGGCGAGAGCCAAGCAATATTTCTGGTGCTCTGTACCACAACGTTACCACCTATACGAAGGCAAACAAATTAGAGGCAGAGGAAAAACACAAGCACTTACTAATCTGACCATCTCCGAAAAATATGATAAATCAAATATTAATTTGAATACATATTTACTAGATAAAGATGCCATTGACAAATCCGTCAATGCAATAAGCATTTATAGTACAATATTATATTGTGATTATCTACCTCATGTGTAAAGGTCCTAACAGGGATGCCAAATGCCCGTGCCAAACCAAAGTCGGCTAACTTCAGCGCATTAGTACGGCGGTCAATCAGCAGATTCTGAGGCTTCAGATCTCGATGAAGAATCCTATGGGAATGACAATATGCAATTCCACGCAGTATTTGATGAAGGAACGTCTACAAATGACACATTAACAACCATGTCATACGACTTGTCGAGAAGAAATAACTTAGATAAACTATACGCTCCGCTTTGCGCTTTTAAACAAAAAGGCGAGAATGCAGTACGTTAGCTAGATTCAATGTTACAATATCTTTTATTTTTTGTGGTTGTTTTAATATGCAATGATCACTACACGAAATCTTCACATTATAAGCCACACTAAGTATCTCTTATACGACGCATTTGTTGATAATTGACATATATGATGCAGATGACAGCCTCACTTTGATGAGCTGAGGATCCTTTGAAAATTCAGGGCAAGAATCCATATGCTTCTTTAGATCCAAGTCCAGATATTCAAAGACAAGATACAGCCGTTTCTCACTGTGAACCACATCCTGTAACCTATAAGCCATGTCAAGAAGGGTTAACATTGCGTCATATAAAACTTGAATAAACGAGGGATAGCAAAGTATTTCATCAACAGACCTAACAATGTTACTATGCTGCATTTCTTTCAACAATGAAATCTCCCTAATCGCAGTGCTCGGCACTCCCTCATCTTCCTGCTCCAGCCGAATCTTCTTGAGAGCAATAGTTTCATTTGTCAAACGATCACGAGCCTTATAAACAACACCATAAGTACCTTCACCAATCTTCTCAACCTTCTCATACTAAACATCCACAAATAACACAAAATCAACATGCAGAAAAACAGCAGAAATTGCCAATTTACATCTAATAGGAAAAGTAGTACCTGATCCATGAAATCAGCAGCACACAGTTTCTAGCAGTCAAAATCGGAAAAGTGAAAACAAAGTGTTAGAGTGAATCCATCAAGATCGGCGACACATTGATTCATTCATAAGCAAAATGGTTAAGCGCGTGCGAACAAGCGACGAAGAAGAAGGAGAGATTACCGAGAGCGAGAGAGATCGGCTGCGAGCGGATGAGTGTGTCTGCAAACTAAAGCCTCTAGGGTTTGTTTGGACATACGGTCAAAATTGAGGAAAATCATTTGACTTCACTTTTTAATCATTTCTTATTTTTCTAACAACAAAATAAAATTAGATAAAATCAAAATAAATCAAACAATTCGATGGGGCCTTCGTACTGTTATGATGAAGTCGCACCTTTTTAGAACACAAGAGGATGTCAAGTATATGCATGAATGTTTCTCTCAACGTTTCAAGTTGGAATGATTATAATTTGACAAATACAGAATTCACGCATTGCAAACAAAACAAAATAAATCAAAGTACATACTAAGAAGATAAAAAAAGGTACTTGAAATCATTAGACAACTAATCGTTCAAGTTCAAACACAATGCAAACAACACACTGAAACATACTAGCTTAGAGCTAGTACTACTTATTAAAAATATAAGTTGTAGTAAAAACCAAACGCTAAGCCCTGTTGACATTAAGAATGAGCCTGATCTGACGACGCATCAAAGTCAGACGTTTGTAGCTGAGTTTAGCTTCTGAAACAAGCAATTTCTCCCATTTTTCATCCAATTCTTTCTTGACGTCATCATCAAGTAACTCCATTCTATCCTTGAGCAGATTGGTACTAAACATCATCCCAATAGAGTCCTTATGCTGAATGAACTGACTGTAGCACAACGAATCTGAATATCAGCAACTCCCTTTACCTCAAAACTCCCTTCTTCAACTCCAACGGTGGCAGCAGTTGCACCCCAGATTGTCTTTGACAAATCAAATATCATCTGTTCATGGGTAGATGTAAAAACTTTTTTCTTAAAGGCATTATTCTCATACTTCATTCTCATTCTCATCCTCTTAATCTTGTCACGAAACTGATCTTTTGAAGCATCAAAAGTAATGAATTGCTTGAGATACTCATAATAACCAAGTTGGTCATCAGCAGGTTTAGTACCTATTGATAAATGTAATAGAAAATAAACGTTTGTCATTGAATTGTGTACCTCATTATATTCATTTTTGTACCTTATTTATACTCTCAATAATAAACAATTCATTGTTGAGGATTACACTTTACATGGTATCAGAGCTATTATCGGAGCTGGGTTGGTCAGATGCAACAAAAGCCACTGAGCTAATAGTGGACGATGTGACAGGTGAAGAATGACCAGATAAAGAAGATATAAAAGCCTCGTGATTTTCAGCTTGTGCAACAATAGTCAGACGTTTGTAGCTGAGTTTAGCTTCTGAAACAAGCAATTTCTCCCTTTTTTCATCCAATTCTTTCTTGACGTCATCATCAAGTAACTCCATTCTATCCTTGAGCAGATTGGTACTAAACATCATCCCAATAGAGTCCTTATGCTGAATGAACTGACTGTAGCACAACGAATCTGAACATCAGCAACTCCCTTTACCTCAAAACTCCCTTCTTCAACTCCAACGGTGGCAGCAGTTGCACCCCAGATTGTCTTTGACAAATCAAATATCATCTGTTCATGGGTAGATGTAAAAACTTTTTTCTTAAAGGCATTATTCTCATACTTCATTCTCATCCTCTTAATCTTGTCACGAAACTGATCTCTTGAAGCATCAAAAGTAATGAATTGCTTGAGATACTCATAATAACCAAGTTGGTCATCAGCAGGGTTAGTACCTATTGATAAATGTAATAGAAAATATACGTTTGTCATTGAATTGTGTACCTCATTATATTCCTTTTTGTACCTTATTTATACTCTCAATAATAAACAATTCATTGTTGAGGATTACACTTTACATGGTATCAGAGCTATTATCAGAGCTGGGTTGGTCAGATGCAACAAAAGCCACTGAGCTAATAGTGGACGATGTGACAGGTGAAGAATGACCAGATAAAGAAGATATAAAAGCCTTGGATTTTCAGCTTGTGCAACAATAGTCAGACGTTTGTAGCTGAGTTTAGCTTCTGAAACAAGCAATTTCTCCCATTTTTCATCTAATTCTTTCTTGACGTCATCATCAAGTAACTCCATTCTATCCTTGAGTAGATTGGTACTAAACATCATCCCAATAGAGTCCTTATGCTGAATGAACTGACTGTAGCACAACGAATCTGAATATCAGCAACTCCCTTTAACTCAAAACTCCCTTCTTCAACTCCAACGGTGGCAGCAGTTGCACCCCAGATTGTCTTTGACAAATCAAATATTATCTGTTCATGGGTAGATGTAAAAACTTTTTTCTTAAAGGCATTATTCTCATACTTCATTCTCATCCTCTTAATCTTGTCACGAAACTGATCTTTTGAAGCATCAAAAGTAATGAATTGCTTGAGATACTCATAATAACCAAGTTGGTCATCAGCAGGGTTAGTACCTATTGATAAATGTAATAGAAAATAAACGTTTGTCATTGAATTGTGTACCTCATTATATTCCTTTTTGTACCTTATTTATACTCTCAATAATAAACAATTCATTGTTGAGGATTACACTTTACATGGTATCAGAGCTATTATCGGAGCTGGGTTGGTCATATGCAACAAAAGTCACTGAGTTAATAGTGGACGATGTGACAGGTGAAGAATGACCAGATAAAGAAGATATAAAAGCCTCGTGATTTTCAGCTTGTGCAACAATAGTCAGACGTTTGTAGCTGAGTTTAGCTTCTGAAACAAGCAATTTCTCCCATTTTTCATCCAATTCTTTCTTGACGTCATCATCAAGTAACTCCATTCTATCCTTGAGCAGATTGGTACTAAGCATCATCCCAATAGAGTCCTTATGCTGAATGAACTGACTGTAGCACAACGAATCTGAATATCAGCAACTCCCTTTAACTCAAAACTCCCTTCTTCAACTCCAACGGTGGCAGCAGTTGCACCCCATATTGTCTTTGACAAATCAAATATCATCTGTTCATGGGTAGATGTAAAAACTTTTTTCTTAAAGGCATTATTCTCATACTTCATTCTCATCCTCTTAATCTTGTCACGAAACTGATCTTTTGAAGCATCAAAAGTAATGAATTGCTTGAGATACTCATAATAACCAAGTTGGTCATCAGCAGGGTTAGTACCTATTGATAAATGTAATAGAAAATAAACGTTTGTCATTGAATTGTGTACCTCATTATATTCCTTTTTGTACCTTATTTATACTCTCAATAATAAACAATTCATTGTTGAGGATTACACTTTACATGGTATCAGAGCTATTATCGGAGCTGGGTTGGTCAGATGCAACAAAAGCCACTGAGCTAATAGTGGACGATGTGACAGGTGAAGAATGACCAGATAAAGAAGATATAAAAGCCTCGTGATTTTCAGCTTGTGCAACAATAGTCAGACGTTTGTAGCTGAGTTTAGCTTCTAAAACAAGCAATTTCTTCCATTTTTCATCCAATTCTTTCTTGACGTCATCATCAAGTAACTCCATTCTATCCTTGAGCAGATTGGTACTAAATATCATCCCAATAGAGTCCTTATGCTGAATGAACTGACTGTAGCACAACGAATCTGAATATCAGCAACTCCCTTTACCTCAAAACTCCCTTCTTCAACTCCAACGGTGGCAGCAGTTGCACCCCAGATTGTCTTTGACAAATCCAATATCATCTGTTCATGGGTAGATGTAAAAACTTTTTTCTTAAAGGCATTATTCTCATCCTCTTAATCTTGTCACGAAACTGATCTTTTGAAGCATCAAAAGTAATTGCTTGAGATACTCATAATAACCAAGTTGGTCATCAGCAGGGTTAGTACCTATCGATAAATGTAATAGAAAATAAACGTTTGTCATTGAATTGTGTACCACATTATATTCCTTTTTGTACCTTATTTATACTCTCAATAATAAACAATTCATTGTTGAGGATTTCACTTTACATGGTATCCAAGCTATTATCGGAGCTGGGTTGGTCAGATGCAACAAAAGCCACTGAGCTAATAGTGGACGATGTGACAGGTGAAGAATGACCAAATAAAGAAGATATAAAAGCCTCGTGATTTTCAGCTTGTGCAACAATAGTCAGACGTTTGTAGCTGAGTTTAGCTTCTGAAACAAGCAATTTCTCCCATTTTTCATCCAATTCTTTCTTGACGTCATCATCAAGTAACTCCATTCTATCCTTGAGCAGATTGGTACTAAACATCATCCCAATAGAGTCGTTATGCTGAATGAACTGACTGTAGCACAACGAATCTGAATATCAGCAACTCCCTTTACCTCAAAACTCCCTTCTTCAACTCCAACGGTGGCAGCAGTTGCACCCCAGATTGTCTTTGACAAATCAAATATCATCTGTTCATGGGTAGATGTAAAAACTTTTTTCTTAAAGGCATTATTCTCATACTTCATTCTCATCCTCTTAATCTTGTCACGAAACTGATCTTTTGAAGCATCAAAAGTAATGAATTGCTTGAGATACTCATAATAACCAAGTTGGTCATCAGCAGGGTTAGTACCTATTGATAAATGTAATAGAAAATAAACGTTTGTCATTAAATTGTGTACCTCAATATATTCCTTTTTGTACCTTATTTATACTCTCAATAATAAATAATTCATTGTTGAGGATTACACTTTACATGGTATCAGAGCTATTATCGGAGCTGGGTTGGTCAGATGCAACAAAAGCCACTGAGCTAATAGTGGACGATGTGACAGCTGAAGAATGACCAGATAAAGAAGATATAAAGCCTCGTGATTTTCAGCTTGTGCAACAATAGTCAGACGTTTGTAGCTGAGTTTAGCTTCTGAAACAAGCAATTTCTCTCATTTTTCATCCAATTCTTTCTTGACGTCATCATCAAGTAACTCCATTCTATCCTTGAGCAGAGTGGTACTAAACATCATCCCAATAGAGTCCTTATGCTGAATGAACTGACTGTAGCACAACGAATCTGAATATCACCAACTCCCTTTACCTCAAAACTCCCTTCTTCAACTCCAACGGTGGCAGCAGTTGCACCCCAGATTGTCTTTGACAAATCAAATATCATCTGTTCATGGGTAGATGTAAAAACTTTTTTCTTAAAGACATTATTCTCGTACTTCATTCTCATCCTCTTAATCTTGTCACGAAACTGAGATTTTGAAGCATCAAAAGTAATGAATTGCTTGAGATACTCATAATAACCAAGTTGGTCATCAGCAGGATTAGTACCTATTGATAAATGTAATAGAAAATAAACGTTTGTCATTGAATTGTGTACCTCATTATATTCCTTTTTGTACCTTATTTATACTCTCAATAATAAACAATTCATTATTGAGGATTACACTTTACATGGTATCAGAGCTATTATCGGAGCTGGGTTGGTCAGATGCAACAAAAGCCACTGAGCTAATAGTGGACGATGTGACAGGTGAGAATGACCAGATAAGAAGATATAAAAGCCTCGTGATTTTCAGCTTGTGCAACAACATTCGTATATGTTCTGGATCGTGGAGATGCCGCTTTTGTTTCGCTACTTCAAAATAATAAAAATCGAGCCTCGTTTGAGGTGTGGCACGCTCGCTTTGGTCATACGCCATATGCCACCATTTCCATGTTAAATAAGGCTGGATTGTTATCTGTTTCCTCCTTATTGCCTAAACCTCATACTTGTGCCTCATGTGTTATGGCAAAAGGTTAAAAACTATCTTTTGAAGAAAATTTTAAACGCTCAGTACATGTTCTTGACTTAGTACACTGTGATTTATGAGGCCCTGCTCCTATTTCATCTACAAATGGCTTCTCATATTATGCAATATTTGTTGATGACTACTCCCGCTTCAGTTGGTTATATCCTCTCCGTCGAAAATCTGATTTCATTGACGTTTATTTTCAATTTGAGGCCTTTGTCGAAAATCAGTTTTCTTCTCATATTAAAGTATTTCAAAGTGATGGAGGAACTGAGTTTTTAAATAATCGAATAAGAACTCATTTTGCATCAAAAGGCATTCATCACCAAGTATCTTGCCCTTACACACCTGAACAAAATGGACGTGCTGAGCGTAAACATCGACATGTCACTGAAATGGGACTAGCTATGCTTTTTCATTCTCACTTGCCCTTATCATACTGGGATGACGCTTTTGCTGCAGCTGTTTACACAATCAATCGACTCCCTTCAAAAGTATTGCAAGGAGATTCACCTTTAGGTATCTTATTTGGTCGCACTCCGATATACTCCAACTTTCATTCTTTTGGATGCAGAGTCTATCCTTTTGTACGCCCATATGCTCCACATAAACTCTCTCCCAGAAGTATACCTTGTGTGTTTATCGGGTACAGCTCTCAACACAAAGGTTTTCGATGCCTGGACATATCTAGCGGTCGTGTTTATGTTACACGGCATGCTCGTTTTGATGAAACATGTTTTCCGTTTGCATCTTCACACAATTTGGCTGCATCACACTCTCTTTTGGATGTCTCCACCTTTGTTGGCCCAGCAATACAGAGCAGCCCACGTACTGATATATCTCCTTCAACCTCTCCTTGTCGTTTATGCAATTTGGACACACACGTGGATGCTACCACTATCACATCTCTAAACAAACACTCATCTATTTCACCATCAGTGGCTTCTCACACATCATCACCCTTATCAAATTCTTCTGAAAATGACATTCAAGAACCACCATTAAATCCTGTTCACCGTATAACCACTCGATTTCAAACCGGTTCTCTTCGACCACGTACTTTCTCCGATTATGAGGTTTCTAATCTTCTTGCTGATTTATTATCAGAGAGTGTACCTCATTCTCATCGCTCGGCTCTTCGTAATCCCCGATGGGTGACCGCCATGGATGAAGAAATGACAGCGCTTCGACGACAACACACCTGGGACCTTGTTCCTCGTCCTGCTGATGCAAATGTCGTTGGTTCGAAGTGGGTTTATTGAGTAAAGTATCATCCTGATGATAGTATTGATCGACACAAAGCTCGTCTCGTTGCTCAAGGTTTTTCTCAGATTCCTGGATTTGACTTTGATCATACTTTTAGTCCAGTTGTTAAGGCTTCTACTGTTCGGACTGTCCTTGCTATTGCTACTATGCGAAACTGGCCTCTTCACCAGCTTGATGTCAAAAATGCCTTCCTGAATGGTGATCTTGATATTCCCGTCTACATGGCTCAACCTGCTGGTTATAAAGATCTTGTTCATCAAGACTATGTATGTCTTTTACGGAAGGCCATTTATGGACTTAAGCAATCTCCGCGGGCCTGGTTTCAGAAGTTTAGCTCATTTCTCTCTCGCATTGGCTTCAACTGCAGTAATGCCGACACATCTTTATTTGTCTACTCCAGTGGTACAACTCTTATTTATTTTTTGGTTTATGTTGATGACATCATTCTCACAGGCAATGATTCATCCGCCATTCAAGGATTTATTGCTCGCATTGATAAAGAGTTTTCTATCAAAGATTTGGGCGCTCTTCACTATTTTCTTGGTTTGGAGGTGTCCTACACTTCCTCTGGTCTTTTTCTAGGCCAAACAAAGTATGCTCATGATATCCTTCGTAGGGCTGGTATGACAGACACTGCACCAGTTTCTACACCTTTTATACCACTCTCTCAACTTCAAAGTGCCACCAGTGCGCCTTTTGCTAATCCTACTTTATATCGATCTTTAGTCGGTGCACTGCAGTATCTTACAATCACTCGACCCGATATCTCTTTCGCTGTGAATTCTGTCAGTCAATTTCTTAAGGATCCCCGTGACGATCATTTTACGGCAGTCACTCATATTCTTCGCTATGTTCGAGGTACTATTCATTATGGTCTCTCTTTCACCTCTTCATGCTCGTTTGAAGTGGTAAGTTATTCTGATGCTGACTGGGCGCGATGTATCGAGACTCGTCGATCTACTTATGGCTATGCTTTATTTCTTGGTGATAATCTAGTTTCATGGAGTGCTAAGAAGCAACTTACTGTTTCTCGTTCCAGTACAGAATCTGAGTATCGTGCCCTAGCAAACTCAGCTGCTGAAGTTGTTTGGCTCTCCCACCTTCTTCGAAATTTGCATGTACCTCTCTCCAGTCCGCCGTGCTTATTTTGTGATAGTAGCAGTGCCATATTTTTGGCTCAGAATCCTGTAGCTCATAAACGAGCTAAGCATATTGATATTGATTATCATTTTGTCAGAGAGTTGATTATGGCCGGCAAGCTTCGTGTTCGTCATGTTCCGTCATCCCTGCAAATAGCGGATATATTTACCAAAGGTCTTTCTCGTTCGTTGTTTGAATTTTTCAGATCCAAGCTTCGCCTATCAATCCATCCTAGGCTTCGCTTGTGGGGGGTGATAAATGTAATAGAAAATAAATGGTTGTCATTGAATTGTGTACCTCATTGTATTCCTTTTTGTACCTTATTTATACTCTCAATAATAAACAATTCATTATTGAGGATTACACTTTACACCTATCTTATCATTAAACTCGATCATTCCTTTGATGAGTCCAATCTCATCCTGTTCACTCCATCTCCTAGCGAACAACTTACTTTCATTCAAACCCTTTTGCTTAATTGCACCATCTTGCTCATCCTGATCATTATTATTTATCATCTTCCTCCACCACTGGGAGGGCAGCATCAGCAATAGCAGCGACCATACGACGCTTCTTTGAGTCTTTTTTATCTCTCTTCATTCTTTTACGCTTAGAAGTAGCAGCTTTGGTGGCAGGAGTTGGAGTCTTTTTTGATGGAACGGTTGTTACATTAACTTCATCATCACCATGAGTTCTGGATAACATTTTTTCAACAGCAGTGACGTGTGCAATATAGTCGAATAAATATTCCTACACGCAACTCAAAAGAATTTATAGAACTAGGGGTGACCTAGTGTCGAACCCAAGGGAACAGTGGAATCAAGTTATATTTCAAACTCGATTACTAGATTTTTAATTCTTTAGTTTCAATTACTAGCTTTAATTTTAGTTCTTAAGCGTCTTGTTTATTCAGAAGGCAGTGTTCAAAAAGGCAATGTTTAGAAAGCAGTATTCAAAGGGGCAATGTTTAAACGAAAGGTTCGTTATCAAATATTAAAAACTATGACAAGGATGAGAATCCTCTACTAATACTTATGGTTTCACTCAAACAAGATATATAAATACTCACTCTCGAATGTTGCATTTATATTATAGTTATGAATTTCCTTCTTGATGACAATTTAATCTAGAATGCATAGTTATATGATAATATAAATCCTCACTCCCGTGTTAGACTTATATTATAGAATTTAGACTGAGTAGCATTAGCATACGAATCCTCACTCCGAATGTTGGATTCGCACGTAAACATCTACTCGACTAGCTTCATTCCTCCCGGTGTTTTTCACTAATCTGTCCAAATACGCTTATTAATACATTCATGCACCAAATATACTCGCTGCTCCGCTTTGCTAATATACTCGATCTAATGGTTGTATTGATTCTAAATATTCTAAGTTCACCTCTCCGGTCCTTCCCTAGATATACTACTCCGACCTACACTTCTAGATGTTTTGTCAGGACACCTATTTTATGAAGATTAAGCTCGGGTATGATTCAACACACGCAATTATCATACAAGAATTGATTCATATAAATTAAATAATCATGTTCTAGTTATTCATAAGCATTAGAGATTCATCAAATCCTCATCATAAAGAAACTACTCACTCATCTCGAGTGATAATGCAAACATGATTCAAACAATTAAAAGTAAAACGATTGTAAATAAAACAAGAGTAAAGTTTAGAAATTCTCAGTGATTGATGATCCACGGTCGAGCTCCAAAGCTGCTGCTATTCTCCTCGGTATCTCGAGTACAAAATCTGGTTGTATAATCTTCAATAATTCAATCGGTATCTTGAGCTCTCTCGGCTCTTCTTCTTCACTTGGTTTACT
The DNA here is from genome assembly GCA_006409495.1 of Sedum album. Lineage (NCBI taxonomy): Eukaryota > Viridiplantae > Streptophyta > Magnoliopsida > Saxifragales > Crassulaceae > Sedum > Sedum album. The sequence continues at coordinate 128,515 of QZGG01000130.1, forward strand.
CGACTATGATCAATCACTTTATTATTTCAGCCCCCGTAGGTAGCTCGGGCAGCAGCAGCCAACCTTCTTCAAATGTCTTGTGATGCTTATATAGTGTAGATCATAGGGCTCGAGTGACTTGAGAAGTCTAGCTTTAACTCCCTTCATAAATGGCCGAGTAAATGTAGAGTTCTTCCTTATCTTCATGCATTTAACCTCGAGTGAGTGAAAGGTTTGGCTTATCTTCTTGTCATAAATCTTGTATTAAATCACTCGAGTTAATGTAGATAATCCATACGAAGGGTCTTGGTCACGTGATAACTTGCTCGAGCACCATATTTACTCGGTCGAGTAACTTGAGTCTTCGGCTGTTTTTGCTCGAGTAAGGTTCTTTAGTGCACTCGGTCTAAGAATTGCAGAAATACTTCAAATTATGTCTGATTTAGGCCGAATTCACGTGCTTTTCCTCATATTTCCATTTATGCTCCTTCGTTAAGTGTAAACCGTACTTTTGACCTGAAACATCAATCAAAGTATCAAAAGTAATATATTTTACATTCAAATCATATGAAATAAGCATGAAAGTAGGGGCTTAAAATAGACATTTCTAACACTGATCAAGCAGCATAGTCTCTGTCGGATAGGACGGCCTCTTCATTTGAACCCACTTTCGAAGAGGAGGATAACGTCATATTACTGTCTCTTAGAAAACTGTCGTGTACTGTTCCATCTGTTAGAAAGTAGTAGTAATTGAGCATATTGCGAAAGGTATAATTATTACATAAAAAGTGCACGACTTTAAATGCATGTAAATAAATGCATGGCTTATAGTGAGATGGATAAATATTTTCTATCGAGACATTATAGTAATTAGTATATCAGCCCATCATTAATTATACTCTAATTCTACCTAGTGATATTTTTAAACGTTACAAATAAATCAAATACTTGTTTTTGATAAGATCAATTCTATTCCACTAGTACTCGCTGCACAGTCCAGACTGTGCGTAAGCGTTTGGGAATATACAGGTTTTGATGGCATTATGAGCAGTTGAAATATATTGTAACATGTGTATATATGAGACATGCATATATGAACGTCTACATCCAATCAGAATCTTAAAATAGACAAAGTGAAATCATGAATTAAATAAACTTTGGTTAATGTCATAATCCAGGAGCAGGATTGCGGGAGAAAGATTCCTGCACAGTACCTGTGCAGTTACTATTTTGTCCCCTTTTAATTGTATACAGGATTGCTAGTAAGTTCAAAATAATATATTGATGGATAATTGTTTCATCCATTAGTCCATCTAGTACAGGATTATCAATAATAAAAACCTAAGTCCATCTAGTACACAAATAATGCAACTCAATGCTAGTATATAATGAGCCACAGCCGAATCCACCCACAAATTGGATCTAATTCTATTACTATTAAGATGGTTATCACATTTGATATATCACTATTTTTGCCGAACTTGAGCATTTTTTATTGGTTATCCTAATGTATTGATTACTATTTCGTCTTAAGGGACCAATATTAGTAACCAATTTCAATTGGTGTGATATTAATATACCAACTGAAATGACATCAACTAATAAATTTTCAAACATTTTTTTGAACTTTACAACCAAGTTACACAACCATATCATTTGTATGTAACTCAACATAAGTTACACAACCATATCATTTGTATGTGCTTCTAGTTTGAAATAAACTCATATCCACCATATTATCCGGCTCCAACTCAGCATGTCCACAGTCAACCTTTTTGTGCACTAACATTGAATTCACAGTACCGTCTTACTCACAATGCACAACCATGTTCATGAACTACAATTCACCAGTCCATTCGTTGCTCTTGTGAAGTCTATGCCAACAATCAAATTGGATGACTCGAGGCCAGCACGTGCAAGAGCTTCTGTCGCCTGCAGTATACACCAGGAAACCAAATCCAGGGATCAATACGAAAGCATGAGTTGCATTAAAACCGTAAACTTAAATTCACATTAATATTAAAGATTATCCTTTTCACAAATCCAACCCATTTATGCATCGTAAAGCCTGAAACTTTACCTATTCTAAAGAACTGTAATTATCAGCAATCCTCGAATACTTTCTGTCCAACGTTTTATTAACTCTCGGTGGAACAGGATTGACAAAACTTTGCTGTTGTTCATATGGACGATGCACGGGTGGTTGCAGATAGTACTGCTGAGTTGGAGCCGGATAATATGGTGGATAATTTGATTGAGGTTGGTGTGGTTGAGACCCGTATGAAGGACGTTGACCAGAACTCTCTTCTTTAGAAGACGATCCTCCCATCAACCTAATCAATCAATTCAGTGTCCAAAACCACTAAATTCTAAACTTTAGCTTCTCACAAATCAATCTCAAACACTGAAACCAACCGAATGCCGCAAATCCCACTTTCAAAATCCAAAGCCTGCAAAAATCTTCAATTCAATCAAACACACAAAACACATAAATGTACGCTATCAAAAAATCAAACTTTGCACAAATGCAGAAACACCCAGATCATCAATTGAGCCTTACTCGGCGACAGATGCAGTAAGATTACAAAAGATGAGAAATTGGACTTACCCAGTTGATAAAATTGGATGAGGATAGGGAAAGATTGAATATTTGATGCAGGATCTCACGATAAAGGTAAGTGTTGAAGAGAAAGATGTGTTGATTTTGTCTCCTCTTTTTGGTTTTTGATTTTATAAAATTTCAATCTGACACTGATCCTCCAAAACCTGATTCGCTTAAATCACCGCCATAGAAAAGTCTCCAGCCGCATAACACCCCAAATCCCTAAACCACAACAACCCATCTCTTCCAATTGAATCAGCACCACCACTGCTGCTTCCCCCGTTGCTATCGCTTCCGGTAAAGGAGTTATTGGTGAATGGACGAAAGCAGAGAGATAGAAGATTCATCAAAGATTGTAGCATACCACATCGCTTGAATAACCGAAACCCTAATTTCCCAAAATCGAATTTTTGTTGTTAGGGTAATGATTTGGGTCAAAAAATAATTGAATTTATGGATCTTTGAGGAATTTGATGAAGTAGGTTAGGGTATTTATCGTAGGAGGGTGATCGGAGATGGGGCGGCGGCGTTGGGTGGTGGTGGAAAAGAGGAGAGAGAAGATTGGCTGTTGATGGTAATAAGGAAAGGAGGATGTGACGGTTCGGGAGAGGTGACGGTTGAGCTTTTGACGGTTCGGGGAAAACCGTCAAAAGGTGTTCCTCAATTCTTAATAGGGAAATATACATCTGTTCCTCTTCTAATAGCATTTTTTATTACTATTTACTGTAATAGGAAGTCTTATTTTCATGTTTTGTACAACCATATTAAATGCAGAATCTTTCATTACTATTCATTGAATTAATTAATTTTATATTTTAAATAATTATTGATTGAATTATCTACATAGATTTTCGATAAGATTTCTAACAAATAACAACACAATACGTACATCTTTTAAATTTTCTGATAAGATAAAATTGGTTATAAAACAAATATTATTCATATTGATGGCAGAAACACCATTTGATCTTTACTTATCTTCATTCTCTCAAAACTCAGATGAATTCCTTCAACCTTGGAGAAAGTTCAAAAAGTATGATGAACAAATGAGTGAAATGGATGCAACATCTGATTCTTTCATTATGGATGTTGTTGCACTTGTTGTAGCTGTGAGTTTTGTTAGGAAACTCACAAATCACTCACTAAACTACAGAAAATCAGACTGATACAATAGGCAATAATGTTTAAATCTCATTCTTATATCGAATATGAAACAAGGCCCCCAACTTACTCTACTTCTACTCTTAACATACTAAAATCTACCATAACTTCATAATTCTTTAATTAATGTTAAACCAGGAATTACAACATATTTAAAGATGTTTTCATGCAAAACAAGTAGGGAGATATTACCTTCAAATAAAATTCCCTTATAAGTAACTTCCTTATCCACATATTGATCATAGGTTATATTGTTGCCCAAAGCCACAATCATCCATATGTCACATGATAATGTGACTTGAGAATCCAAGGCCGTACTACCATTAATCCCATGACAAAGTCAGCTATCAAGATCCAACTACGAGTCATGCAGAGCTACCCAACTAGTTGACTTCTAGCTACCAAACTAGAGCCACTCTAACTAGTGAACCTAGCTTACTACAGCTACTCCAGCTGTTCCTCATGGTTGCTTCTTGAGCTGCCAATCCAGCTAGTCCTGCTGCCCATAGTTGATCATAACTCTCCCGAACAGATTTCTTTAAGACTAGCTCTTCGAAATGCACCCAATCTGCCCGTAACTTTGCACCAGCTGCCAAGTGAGCTCGTGAGCTGCCTTGGATCACCAATACTGCTTCTCTAAGTACTTTTGAGCTGCCTTGAGCTAGCCCAAGTAGTTCCCAAGTCATCGTCACGTCACATTGTCTTGAAATGCCTACTAGATGACAATTACTTAAATCTATCAATATGCTTTCACTGATCCAAGCCATTCTGAATTTCCTCTGCCTTTCGTGCATTATGAACTTCCTTATGATTAGGGTCAATGAACGAGTCTTGACAGGTTTCCTTCCAATAAATTTATTTAATTAAACAATTCTATAAATTATTATTATGATGATTGCAGTTTATTATCTAGTAAATGTTATTTTGATACTCATACAGGCTTTATCTTGATTTATAATTGTTGAATTATAAAAATGAAAATACAAGATCACATTGACAACTCTAATAAAACATGCTCAGTTTCATTGAGAATTTCGGCTTCTTTCTATTCCAAACTTGATCAAAATGTAATTTTCATGTATTGTAATGTTTGGAACTTATAATGATAGTCAACACAGTAAAACTTGAGCATAGACAAAAGTGAATCTTGGTTCATCGCACTTCAACTTTCAGCTTGCTTTGTATTTGATCTCTTACTTTCCACTAAAACAATAGCAGTAAAGAGTAAGTAGCGTTCAGTATCTGGTTAGAAAAGAGTATTAAATGATAATGGTGGAAATGGTACCTGTAATTCGTTTATTTCTTCATCTGTTAGAGATCGTTCCATGGAGCGATATGCAATCCGATAACAGTGACTGGTCATTCCTTTATTGTTTGTGAAATTGTCTATCAGTTTTACCTGTCATACATGTGAAAACAAATACTCTTGCAGTTTACCTGTCTTACATGTGAAAACAAATACTCTATACGGGAAGATTCATGATTCTATGTTAAGCGCAGTGGAAAACATGTAGGTTGAACATGTCTAAGAAAATTAAAGAACTTACCTCCTCAGCAAGATCCCCGGCGATTCCTCTCACAAGTTCACATAAATTGTTTTCTGTGAACGATTCATTGATCCAAAAGCTTATGTCTTTGTAGCAAGGAGGATACTGCAAAGTAAAACTAAGTTTAGAACTTGGATTATCATAAAAGAGTTAAGCAATTCTCATTTGTTTCTAAAAAAACTTTGTTAACTTGTGCTTGAGATTTAGAATAATGCGATTCGAGCGTCCTACAAATGTTGAAAATTGTTACCTTTGAAAATGGCTTGAATTTGATGCCGAGCTGCCCCTTGGAAAACTAGAAGAAATTTATTTCAGTTGATAGTTTTATACTCTCAGCGAAACTGAAATCTGTTTGACTTTGACACAATATTTCCACACCCTTACATAGCCTTTATAGTAAAACAGTGATTGAAAATAACTCTTTATGAATATTCAAACTTACTTGAGATGTAAATCGTTCGTCAGTTGACCAAAACAGCCGGATATCGGGAATGCCAAACAAAACCATAGCTAAGCGTTCTAATCCAAGCCCAAAAGCCCAGGCAACATTATTTGTTTTACCACCTCTTTTTAATATTTCCTTCTCCGTTACCCCGCAACCAAGCACTTCTAGCCATTCATCCTGCAGTTTTCAAACATGATAACCAAGAGTATACAACTAATACAACTAATACACTCAGTCACTCACACACCCAACCACCTATGATTCGAGCTCTGAACCTCTGTGGGATGGGTTTTGAAGCATCACCCAACGAAAGACTTACTTTGGCTATACAAATTTTTTCAATTGCAATAACAGAATAATTTTCAATTGTTGACAGATGAAATATCAATGATCGTCAACCAGGGAAATTTAAAAATCTCGTAGATCTGAAGGCAACAAATAATAATAATGTATCTCCAAATATCTCAAGTTACCTGAAAATATATCTCAAGCTCGAATGATGGATTGGTAAATGGAAAATACGTGTCAACCCATCGCATCTCCACGGAACCTGAAGGAAGAGATGACATCACATCATTAAAATTAAAAACATAAACATAAACATGAACCTTTTGCAATACATGATTACGACGAACTGCTTCAAACTAAATTGTTCTTTTCTAGTCAGACTTTAGTACTTTATTTTAGAAATTTGTGAATAGTACCTGATGATCAATAGCAAAACATCTAAAATAAAAACCGGTTTAGAATAGATAGCTTAACTTTTGATTATTACTGAGGTCCATTACCAAATAAGTGTTGTACAAGACCCTCGAGACATTTCTTCAAGTCCTCAGCAGCATAAGCTGTGGGATCTAAACCAGATGCTTCCCAATCCTCATGAGAGAAAACCCGAACTCCCTCCATCTGCAGGGCCAATGCACAGACATGTGTGACTAGACGAGTAAAATCACATGTTAGCAAAGAGAAGACACATAATAATTGCATTTTATACCTGATGGAATACGGGGTAATGAGTGGCGTCAATGGAGTCCCTACGATAAACATCTCCAGTAACAAGAAAGTGTGTGTGTCCATTCCTCAATAATTCAGCTTGATGAGCGCTAGTGTGACACCTTAAAACAGTTTGAGGGTCGATATAGTAAGTATCGTTGTAACTCCTGCTTACATGGTCAGCGGGAACTAAGACATCATCAAAATTCTGCATGAAGTGATGACCGGCAATGAAAAGCAAAATTAGTAAGTTGCACAACAACCACCTACGTATGTCATGATGATAACACTACTAATGGTTTTTATTGGTTGGTCAGTTCAGTTCAATTAAGTTAAGTTCAGCCTTTCATATATTTACCTATGTAAAAATTCATATATAGTCAAATGTAGTTTTTCTTCTTTAGTTCTTTAGGAATAGGTATAGTTCATGTACGTCAAAACATTGCATCTTTGATTGTACTTTAGTACACAAAACAATATCTAAAAACTCATCTAGAAAAAGCACTCACCGCTTTCGCAGAAACGATTGGGCAGAGATTGTCAAATTTCTCAAACTTATTATCATACTTGGTATCAAAGTAATCATATATGGCATTCTTGATTATTCCTAGCGGATGCTGATCCCTCATATGCAGCTGCATCCCAAGTTTACTAAAAATCGAATCCGGAACATTGTTCGTCGGATCATCCTTCACAACATCTACACAAAAGCACTTCCACTAATCAAGCCAAATGCACAAGTCCACACAATTCACTAAAACCAAATATCTTACACACCAATTTAAAAGTACAGGCGGATCACTCATGTAAATTTCTGCATAGTTAGGGTAACATCAACATTCAACAAAAACTGCATACAATATGAAATTAATTCCGCTTCAATTCACTAAATACCTTCTCTCGCAATTTTAACACCTCCAATCTCAGCCGCGCTCGCCACCGGCTGCCTCCACTTATTCCGGCGACTTTTGATATCAGACAACGGAATAGCCGAAGTAGAGAACGATAGAGCAAACGACTTTAACAAAGCATTTCTGTTTTCGAGAGTGGCACGTCTTGTAAGGATGAAACTTGAGCCGTAGACAAGCCTCGCCATCGCCGCCGAGCTCATCAGTATTGATGATAATGATGCATTTTCACAAAGGGTTCAGTAAAACAAAGCCCACGAGGTAGAAAACAAAGCCCAAGAGAAACTAAAGACCACGAGGTACAAAAAAAACTCGTTGCAGAGGACATTAGCCAGGATTCTAAACAGCCCAGGCCCAGTAAATGCTGAATGTCGTTAAGACGTTAACTAAGTAGCTGCCTTATTTAAGGCCTACAGAATGACAAACATAAGTAATTGATATATTGAATCTCACCCACTTGTAAAGCATGTCATACAACAATAGGACAAACCATGTTCGGAATTAGATATTTATGGTTAACATTAACTGAGTTGCAGAAGAACCTGCATGTTCTTATCTACTCACCCAATCGCAACTCACATTAACTATGCATCCGCCGACGCATCCGCTACCAAAATCTGCAATACCTTGAGCTAAGAAAAGCTGGAAACAGTCTGTAAAAGCATTTACTAGCGCTAGCAACTAATGCGAATCTTAAGTTGAGGAGCCATCCATACATCCACAAATGTCATGGAACTGATATAAAAATATAAACATTTCAATGCAATATTACTATAACTACTTAGCTTTAAATAACTGATAACAACCGTTTCCTGTTCAAAGAAACCACACTCCTATCTACTTCAAGTCACAATCATACTCATCAACACTTAAATCTGTTAACCAAAATATGACAAACCTGTTAACCAAACCTGATTTGACTAAACATCCAAGCGAGTGATTCTATTAAGGTGAAACAAAAACAGAAGTAGGGGATTGAGATCCCATCCTGCCAACTGCATTTATCTAGTCAATCAAAATCATGTAGTTTTGTTAACAAGTCGAGTCAAGTGATGCAGTTTTGAAAAGGGTTCATATCCTACTTGAGGGTAATAGAGTAAAACTATAGAATACATTAATGGTTGTAATGTAAGTGGTTATAGGTTGTACGAGATCCAACCTTATAAATTAAAAGAGTAGACATAGATAAAAAGATATGTTTTTACATATAAACTAATCATAATTATTGTTTTATATTAAATGCTCTCGTTTTCATTTTAAATTTAATTTAAATTGTACGTCGTTTTGCAAAGGGTTTAGAAATTTAAAAATTTTGCCTTTAGGGAAATTGTGTTTTTTTGATTCACTTCATATTAAAACTACATCGTTTTATGATTCAATTTGAATTTAGGCCATAATTGACCATGTGCAGTATGAAATATGGATACTTGCGCATTATACATTGAATATATGATTGCAGAGTAGAGATAAGGTATAAAGTAATCTTAATCTATAAAGTATAAAGATATCTCAATTATTAATTTATAAAATTGGACGGATGAGATTTGAGGACCCATTAATAATAACCAGATAAATTTGTACTCGAAATACAAACGTAAAAGTGTGAAAAAAGTAAAAGGGAAAGAAAAAATGAAATAAATTAGTTCCTTAATTTTAGATTCTAGTCTAATTTCAAAATATTTTATAATTAATAATACCATGAATTTATCTTGAAGTAGACGATATATAATTTAGGAAAATTGGAGTCGTATAAAAGGAGGTGATCAGCATGGATTCCACTATCAACCTTCAATTTCATGATTGAACATGAGATCATATATTTTACAGGGGATTTTTAAATGCTCTTAATCGGATTGGTATCTAGGAATTTGACGAGGATGATTAAATACTAGTTAATTTTAGCACAAATGACATTGTCTTCTTTCTTTTGCTACAAATTCAATTTTTTCAGTTTTGCATTGAACTACTTTGAGTATCAAAAAATCCTAATTGAACACATTAATTACAAGATTCATGAAATAAGTATATATGTTTCATGGATTTTATCAATCAAATCATGAGCCTTAAATATGTTTCATGAAATAAGTATACATGGTCCTGATTTATCTCAATCAAATCTTGGATTTTTAAATAGACAAGTATTTGTATATATTTAATTGGTTAGATGAAATGAAAAGAATTAAAAGAGAGTTGGTAGAAATACGTATGTTGGATATTTTCTTATAAATGATGATCTACTATATTCCCATTTGTATATAATCCTGAATGTTGTAAAGAAATTGTAAAGGTATGAAATGAAAGGATAATGGAGACATTGAGAATTGAGGAGAAGTTAGGGAGATTTTCTTATTACCGCCTCATAAATATTTATCGTCTCTCTCGAATTTATCCCGTCTCATACATATATATATTTAATTAAATATAATGATTAAAAAAATGTAAAAAATGTAATATAAAATGCTCATATTGTATATTTATTTAAATGATATAATTTGATTTAAAATGTAAAAAATAATCATAATGATTTTAAAAATATTATTAATATTCTGATACATTTATGATTCATGAACTTAATACTCAATTTTATGAACCAAATAAATATTTTTCATCATTTAATCAGAATTATTTTATCATTTTCTACTGTATATTTTTATAAACTAAATATAGTTATCATAAAACTCAGGATGTATAAAAATATAGTAAAAATATTATTAAATATTTCATGTCATTGTTGCTAGAACATATATGTATTATATTTTTTTACGTAATGCATGTTAAAAATTTCTAACTTGTTTTTTATTACTTAAATCATCAATTAATATTAATATATAGATTAAATTTAAGATGATTAATATATTTTGCAAAATTATTATCAAAAAATGATTTTATGTAATTATGAGTGATAGAGGAGCGCAAGTACATCTCTATCCTTAAATTACATTCGTAAGGTCACATCTCAACCGTCTATCTCATCCACTAGTTCATCAATTGGATGATACGTATCTACTTTTTGAATTATTGGATAACACTAAATGCAAAGTGGATAGATGATTTCTAAATTTTACCTAAATAATTAAAATAATACCCTTCATCAGCGTGCTTATACCAACATCAGTCAGTATACAGTAGGAGGTGGTAAATATTAACAACGCAATTTATAGAAATGGTTATTTTGCAAATATAAATTATAACGTTGATTTTCTATAATTATATTTATTGTATTGATGATTTTCCGAAAGTTACCCTATTCATTAATATGCCCAATAGGTTTGGTGGCTAACTGTACATCATTAATTGCAAGAGTTGACTTATTATTGTTGTTCATGACGCAAAAAACGTTTAAATAATGTTACAGTTGAAAAGAATTTTGTTGGCTATTATATTTCATATGTTTGTATAAAGAATTATTAATCAATAGCTGAGCATATTTGCAAAAGAAAATTAATTTCGTTTGAGCGTATTTGCAATAGCTGAGAATATTTACAGTCGAAAAAGAAAAATAATTTTTGATCGTATAACTCATCTGCTTGTTTTTGAAAAATATTTGCATTTAAATATCACTTCATATGTCACTATTACAGCCAATTTATTAGATAGCACTTATCTAAATGACATTAACAGCGCCTTTTAAGCTTCGTTGTAAATATCATTATTTCTAATATGAAGTGAGAGAAAGGTTCAAGAATGGCACTTTGTTTTTTGTAGGATGATGAGACACAATCTCGTTCGTTCTTTATTAGAAATCTAACGGATGAGATTTATAGAAAAAAAAGGCGTGAAATTCTGCAAACTCAACTGTCCATGTAACCGTCCATGTATTTTGCAAACTCAACTGACCAATTTAATCAATAAATAAATTTAATAGCAACTGTTGATTAATTAAAATCAACGGATGAGATTACGTTCTTTAGTCTCATATGAAATTGGGGTAGGAGTGAAATTCTTGAAATCCTTTTAAAAAAAAGAAAAAAAAGTCTCATATGAAATTGATATCCCTCTAGATCCTAACTCTATCAAGTGATAATCATAATATAATCTTCTTATTCATATCATCAGTTAATTTTTATAGAGATTTTTAATTGAACATCTCCCTAGCTTTATGCAAACAAGCAATGTGTTTCAATGATGAAAATATTATACATATGTATAAGCATGTAGGTCATACTGGATAAGTGGAAGCATGTAGGCCGTCATATTGGGTAAGTGATAAGCAGGTAGGTCATACTGGATAATTGGTAAGCAGGTAGATCACATTGGGTAAAGTGTCCAGATTCAAGCCCCTACTCTAACATGCCTTTGTTTTAAAAACACCCAGAGGTTTATTTTTACAACAACGTGTTTTGCTGATGAAAAACTGATACAAACTTTGTTATATCTACTTTAAATTATTTATAAAAGTAGATAATAGTTTAATTTAAACCAAATTTAATTAGAAGTTCTAAATAAAACTAAACATCAGGAAGTGTCGGTTAGATACATGTGGAGACTTAGTCATTTACTGTTGGAAGTATGATAAGCCTCATTCACGTTTAAACTTCAAATGTCTATCTTGAAATGTGAAATAAAAACTTAATAAAATTGACAAAAGTAAAACAACCTATTACACTCTCCATCCCCATACAAGTTTTTTTTGATATCTTGTGTGAGTGATTAAGAAGTGGCACGTGAATACAAGTCTTTGGCACTGTCAATATTAAGAAACAAAAGGGGAAGTCATCAATTTTCTTTGGAGTAATTACTTCATCAGTAAGATGTTGACAAGAGATATTTTAATATAGTATTTGGAAAGAAGAAACCACTTGCATGGTGAGCCGCAAGTGGACTTGGTAGCATACGGAGACACAGTGATTGGTAAATGTTTTTTAATAACTTGTATGGAGGATTTGAGTCAGTTGATTTGCATAATATTTGAAGTAGTCATATTAAGGGTAGTAAGTAATACATGAGTTAGTGTATGATGATTATTTGAGATAAGCTAAGCTTTGACAGTTTCACAAGATGATTAGTCACAATAGTTATTAACGGATGATTTGTACGTTTTAAAGAAGTGGACATATAATGACGATGAATTTTCTTTATGCGGCTCAGGTGAGTCAATAGGGATAGAGTGAGCTTGTGGTGCACACGGTGACCATTTGGATTATAAGAGTGAGTAAATAGCATGTTTTAATTATATTATATATTATTATTATTATGTGGGTAGTAACGAAGTACTAAAATGTATATGAATTTTTTTCTCATCTGGTAAAGATGACGATATATGTTGACGTATATATGATATATGAAATATCTTACTATTATTTATAAAATTTATGCATCATTGCATTCACGACATGAGCATGGATAGGATGAAAAGAGCGGTTGAGCCACAATTATATATCTAAGGTCCGGACCAGCAATGACCACTACACAGTATATCTGGTTATATCTGTTAGATCTGGTGCATTTATACACGCATGCATACATGCAAATATATAAGAAAAAGAATGAAATATGAAAATGAAATTGGTAAATTTCCGATGTTTAGAATATTTTGTTAGTTATTGAATAGAGGCTAGCTCAGAATATTTGTTGAGCGCCGGTCTCGATCCTAGTTTTGGGTCGTGACGATCTTGAACTTTAATTACAATTGATACCAATATGCTGTTAGTTGAAAATACATTATTCCTATATATAGAGTGTAAAGAGTCCTATTGACAATTCCTATATTGAGGACACATTTTTCTCCAAAAATACCCTTTCAGTTTTAAGCCATAGATAATTATAAATAAATAAATAGACTACAAATTATTTGCACACGTGAATAACTACAGAGACAATCAACGAGTGCCACATCTACTGATATCTATTCCACAAAACTTCAATTGATACCGTCGGTAAGCATTTAGACAATGCAATGCATATAACAAATTTTCTTAAATTCTTTTAAATGCAAAAATGTCTTCGAAGGGTAGGTTTAAAACTATATCTACGACCACCTGATGGAAACTCTATCAATAACTCACATCACCAACTTGGCACGATGCGAATTTATTTAAAATCTAGAGGGGCACCTTTTATCTTTATTTGGAAAGAGATGCAGAGGAATTAGTACTAAAGTTTGCAAAAAAAGATCGTGTGAAAGGATGTGTATAAGGGGTGGTGCAAGTTAGCGAGAGTTTTGGAGTCCGATTTGGTCGTGTTATATATCGTTTCGAGCGACGTAATCTAGGCCATTTTGGCCATCCGAGACCTTTTCCTATTTTCTTTTGAATTTCTGAATTTTACTAGATAGATTTAAATAAGTTTTTAAATTTTGTTTTAGATAGTATTCCTAATTCCATTTGGTATAGATCTCTTGATTACTAAATTTCAGATTAATAAAAAACGCAATTTTTCTCTACTTGCTTGCAATTTGTGCCTAGAATTTCAAATTTAACCATTATCATTCATTTTTGTGCCCCATCCAAAAATTCGAACACTATTAAGCCATCCTAAGACTTTTCTCATATTAGATCATTTTTTTGATTCATAATTTGATATATGGTTAAGCAATTTGAGTTTAGTACAATAGGATTAAGTTATAGGTGGACAAACAAGTTTTTGTAAGACGGAAGGACATCATATCAACCGTTGATTTCAATTCATCCAACGGTTGATATTGATAACCGTCATTTTCAACCGCTCGTATATTTTGCTAATTCAACTACCAATTTTAATTCATAGTTAATTTAATCTCAACCGTCAAATTAATCAAAATGAACGGTTGAGATGATGTCTTTCTGTCTTAAATTTTTTTAATGTCCCTTAAGAACCGAACTCTAGTACAGCATAATGTATGTTAATATCCTTCTACAAGACAACTATATATCCTCATTTAAACTTAACCCTAAGGTCGAAACATGCCAATAATTGGCCTATTGGGGCATTTAAACTATGGCACATGTTCCAGTATATGCCTTCAAAATTAATCTGTCCGTAAGCATCAAAATATGATTGTGTTATTTAAGATTGCTAAACAGTACGTAAGCATATAGACAAAAGCACATTGCATACGAAGATACTCTCTTAAAAATGCTTGTAAAAGGCAAGCATTAAAGGGTTGCTTTCAAACTCAGACTCAATACTGACAACTCCTTTAATGGTGCCAACCGCATTTTATTGTAAGGTACAAATAAACATTAGTGTTCTACAACTAAATCATACATTGATGAAGATTTCTGTAATGGAGTATATATTAAACTGAACTTCATGTCGAGTAATGTTAAACCATAACACGTAACTTCAAACAATAAATAAAATTGCAAACCGGCCTATATTCGATAGTTTGAAGAAGCTAAGATCACTAATTTGCTCAAACGATTTGAATTAAGAGATGTGGATTGTCAAATCCAGCATCCCAAATTTTATAGTAAATGTGAATCCAATGGATATGAATAATCATATTATTTTTTGATAAGCGATTACAATGGGTACAATTATTCAGACAATTCATACATACGAATCATCTATTCTACTCAATTGAAGCTCTGGTAACAACTGACGTCTTCACCCAATCTTCATCGACAAACATATATCCATTTGAAGTAATTAATAGTCATATTAATAAAGAGGGGTTTCAAGTAACTAATTATCATCTAACTAATTCGTAATTATTGAAAAATCTTATAATTCCGTAATTTAGAAGTTAATTTTTTAAAATTCATAATCGTTACTTGTATATAATAAATAAATATTATTTTTGATCACAATATATTATTCATATTTATTTCCAATAATAGTGTATAGAGTAAAGTTTAAGAAGGACATCTAAATATAAATGAGACATGATCTCGATCGTTGATTATTAATAATCCAAATGATGAGATTTTCCCCTAAATAAAACTGTCAAACTTAACCTTTTTTTTTGCACATTCAATCGCTATGGTTTTTTTTGCAAATTCAACCGCCCATTTAATAATAACTAACTTTAATTTAAGACGTCAGATTATCAAAATATTTTTTTGCAAATTCAACCAATGTATTATTATTAATTATTATTACTATTTTATGAACCCTATCATTTTATGAA
The DNA here is from genome assembly GCA_006409495.1 of Sedum album. Taxonomy (NCBI): domain Eukaryota; kingdom Viridiplantae; phylum Streptophyta; class Magnoliopsida; order Saxifragales; family Crassulaceae; genus Sedum; species Sedum album. The sequence continues at coordinate 144,200 of QZGG01000130.1, forward strand.
TTTGATATACTATTTTATGAAGCATATCATTTTGAAACAAAGTAGTAAAGTTCATAAAATAAAACATATTATTTCACGAACAATATAAAATTTACGATAAATGATGGATTTCAATTCATGAGTGAGTTGACAAAAGTTCAAGAATCCTAACATACTATTTCACAAATCATATACATTTTTGCTTTCCATGGGCCATTAGATGATTATTTGTTATTTGGCGGTTAAAAATATTAAAAAGAACTTGTCTTCGTATTTTAGAATATGTTTAAGAAATAGATTTTTTATGCTTCATGAAATAACATATTAATATTATTCGTAAAACATAGTATTTAAGGCAATGTCAATAATTTTAAGCGAACTACTAAAGTTCATAACTATTTCATTTAATAAAATGTATCATTTCACAAATCATAATTTTTATTTATGATTAATGATAAATTTTAGTTGACTAAAATTCACGAACCTTAACTTGTTCACTAATCATAAAAAATTTAGTTCATGAATCGTAACATCTTACTTGATAACCATAGTTTTTTATGAAAGTTTGTATCAAAAATATTAATATTCATCTAATTAATATAATTACGTTAAGAATATATTTGTATTATATTTTAAGGAAATGGATCAAAGAAAGGACACACACATATTTCCGTAAGACAATAGGAAATCAGTTCAACCGTTGATTTCTATTCATCAAACGATTGATATTGATAACTGTCAATCTCAACTACCCGTGTCTTTTGCAAATCCAACCGTCATATTTAATTAAAAATAAACTCAAACTCAACCGTCGGATTAATTAAATCAGTTGTTGAGATTAATTCCTTATGTCTTACAGAAACATATTGTCTCTCCTAATCTTAACCCATATTTTTAATATTATAAATAATAATTATTTGATTCTTAATTGTTGATAAAATAAATTATTATTGATGAATAATGTTCAAGAATGACAGATGATGTATTCGTAAGACCGTATGACATCATCTCAACCTTCGATTTTCATCAGTTTAACCTTCAATGGAAGAGATTCAAACAAAAAAATTGTCGAATTCAACCGCCTGTGTATTTTGCGAAATCAATCGACCATTTTAATCATAACCCAACTTTAATCTCAACAATCAGATTAATCAAATCAACGATTGAGTTTCGTCCTTCCGTCTCACAAATATGTAATGTCCTCCTATAACTTAACCCTTCAAAATAGAACATGTTGCTGATTTTAAAATTAATTATGATTTATTTACTTTTCCAAGTTTACCTCAATGATATATTTTTTTATTTATTTTCAAGTAAACATATTTAGAACGTCATCCTATCTGTTGATTTCTACTAATTCAACGGACGAGATTTAAACAAAATTAATTGTCAATCTAACCGTTCATATTTTTACAAATCCAACCATTCACTTTAATCAAAAACTAACTGTAATGTCAACTGTCAGATTAATTAAATCAATGGCTGAGATTTATATCCTCTTATCTTACACATAATTATTATCTCAATCGAACCTAATTAACCCCATGTTTAACAAATTTGCATTTTTCCCAAATCATAGCCCATTCGTTTTTGAGATTGGTGTAATATGTTTATACTAACACTAAATTTATACTCCCTCCGTCCCACCCAAAGGTTCCTATTTGGCCCTCAAGCCCTCCTGAGTGCATATCCGCCTTGAGTATGGGGTTTGTCCATTCCTTGAGCGATGAAGTAGTAATAATTTTTTTTTAAAAAAAAAAAAAAAAGGTTCCTATTTGGCATTTTCAATGTAAAATAAGAAACCAATTATGTGTAAGATAAGAGGATATAAATCTGATGAAAATCTGATTAAGACAAATCCAAAAGTAAACTTTCCCACCAAAATTTTGAGACCAAAATTTTGAAACCAATATCTAGGGTTGTTGGGGGTGATTTTTCAATTTTGGTAGTTAGTTTAATTCAATTATAATAATTAATTAGTTAGTATAATTAATTATGTTTAATTAGTAAGTGTAATTAGAGTGTTATATTTTAATATTTATTTTTTGCCAAAAAAAAAAGGAAGCATTAGGTGGGACACCTAAGATGGCAAAAAGAGAAGCATTCGGTGGGACGGGGGAGTACATATTTGAGCTTTGTTTAAAACGTCTCTTCGTACGTCAAATGAATGTGTGACTCGACTCGGTTCTTGAATTATAAATTTTATATAGGTCAAGGGGGTTGAGCCTTGTTAAAGGCTTTTGGTTGGGTCGTCACATTGTGACGTTCATTATTAGTGGTCTAATTAGCATATGTTTATAATGATAGTTATTCAATTCAATGCAATCTAAGAATCACAGTAAGCAACATATATATCAAGGTGTAGCATTCACATAAGATAAATGGCACACGGCTAACTCAGCATTTGGGTTACCCTATTTCTCTCTCTTAATCATAAAATCATTAAATGGAGATTCACATGGCTGATATTAGTGACCCTAATGCTGGCGGAGTTAAGCAGTTGAGTGAGGCCAAAATGCATGACTTGAGCCACAAAGAAGGTCCAATGTTCTTGGTTTGGGAAGATGTGAGCGTGACCGTGCGCGATGGTTCATCTAGTAAGTGGTTGTTGAATGGCCTGAGCGGGTATGCCGAGCCAGGCCGGATATTGGCCATCATGGGTCCTTCTGGATCTGGAAAATCTACTCTCCTTGATGCTCTAGCAGGTCGGCACTTAAAGCTTCTTTTAACTTTATAAATGAAATTCAATCACTTTAAGGGCGAGCATTCTCAGTTGAGTTAGCATATTTCACTTATATTTTCATTTGACAATTTTTTTCCAACAAAATAACAGTTGTATATGTGCGAGATCTGATGATCTTTTTGTACGTGCCACCGTCTCGTGTCCTTGAAATTTGTGCAGGTAGAGGGGCTAGTAACACCACCCTGTCCGGAAATATTCTTCTCAACGGAAAAGAAAAGATTAGACTATGGAGGTGTTGTAAGTTTCTATAGTCTTGAATAATGTTAGAAAAATTGAACAAACTTTTTCTTGACATTTAATTAACATTGGTAGCGTTGGATGCAATTGACAGGCTTATGTGACGCAACAAGACACTTTGCTTGGAACTTTAACTGTAAGAGAAACACTAACATACTCAGCTAACCTGAGATTTCCTCCTAAGATGACAAAACGTGACATCGATGAAACTATAGAGACCACTATAAACGAAATGGGTCTGAAAAAATGCGCTGACCAATTGATCGGAAACTGGCTCTTGCGAGGCATAAGCGGGGGCGAGAAGAAGAGACTCAGCATAGCTTTAGAGACACTTACTAGGCCTAGTTTGTTGTTTCTTGATGAGCCAACAAGTGGACTTGACGGTGCATCAGCTTTCTTTGTGGTCCAAACGCTAAGAAGAATATCACGACAAGGGAAAACCGTTATAGCTTCCATTCATCAGCCTAGTAGCGAGGTGTTCGCGCTCTTTGATGACCTATGTTTGCTCTCGAATAGCGAAACCGTGTATTTTGGTGATTCAAGCTCAGCAATAGAGGTGAAAATAACATAGTAGTAAAATGAACTCTAGCAATGAGCTAAAAATAAATTTAGGGTTTATAGAATTCAATTTCCAAATTTCTTTAACTAAATAGTTAAACTGCTTATGTCATCTTTTTATTTAGTGGTTCACTTGTTTTCAAGTACAGTTCTTTGAAGAGGCTGGATTTCCTTGCCCCTAGAAGAAATCCATCAGACCACTTCCTGAGATGCATCAACTCGGATTTTGATGATATTGTTCAAATCTTGAATGGTTCTCTTGAGAGAGAAGCAACTTCCATTAACAACAAAGCTCAAATTCTTGTACCCTATTGCTTTGCTAATTCCCTATTCCTCTATATCATATCCTGCATACACCTTATACTAATTAGTTTTCAAGAAACCTGAATCTGATTTATAATGCAGGATGTGGAGCAATCCGTTGATCCACTGGACATGATGGAAACTTCAAAAATCAAAGCAATTTTGATCGAAAAATACAATGTTTCATCTTACAAAGAAAAAACAGCTGCTCGTATTCAAGAGATTTTAAACATGGTACTCTAAACATTACTTCATGACCTATAGCTAGACTTTTATTTCCAACATAAGAAGATCATATACATACAAATACCCTTGTTACATGCATGCAGGAAGGACTAACAACTAAGCCAAGACTAGGGAGCCATGCGACGTGGTGGAAGCAACTGAGAACCTTGACAAAGAGGTCACTTGTGAACATGTCGAGAGATGTAGGATACTATTGGTTGAGGGTAATACTATATGTCACCCTATCTGTTTGTGTTGGTACTATCTTTTTCCAAATGGGTACAGACTACAAAGCTATCTTTTCGCGTGGGGCTTGCGCGGCTTTCGTTTCAAGTTTCATGACCTTCATGGCCATAGGAGGGTTCCCATCCTTCCTCGAAGAATTAAAGGTACCATATAAAGTTTCGAAATGTTGTCATACATGACCTAGCTAAGGAAGATTATCAGAGTACAATGAATGAGTAAACACCTTCTCTACCTATTTGCCAGGTATATTACGTGGAAAGGCTAAATGGGCACTATGCAGTGGGTGTATACATTTTATCCAACTTCATATCATCATTCCCTTTTTTGGTGGGAATGTCCGTAGCTACCATCCTCATCTTTTACAACATGGTGGGGTTTCACTCAGGATTTTCGCGCATTACATATGCTTGCCTGGACCTTACGTTTTCCATATCTGCCGTAGAGAGTCTGATGATGATCATTGCATCACTAGTTTCCAACTTCTTGGCCGGCATTGCAATAGGCGCAGGAATACTTGTAAGTGTTCTGATACCTCTCGGTTAACATACACCAAAAGATCATGTGGGAATTTAAGTTATTCAAGTGGGCTTGTTTTTATTTCTAGTCAAATGAGTTTTTTGGGTAAAATCTGGTGCAGGGTTTGTTGGTAATTACTGCAGGGTTCTTCCGCCCGTTGTCTGACCTCCCTAAGCTATTCTGGCGCTACCCGATTTCTTATATTAACTTTGAAGCATTTGCATTGCAGGTATATATGTATGATATATGAGTACACATACGTTGAAAATAAGCCCAAATAGTAAAGCAAATTTTCACGAGTATAAAGGATTAGAAGCAACTGCTCTAGTACGTAGTTATATGTAAAGTGACATGAGAGATTTTCTTGACGATGCAGGGGGCACTCAAAAATGACATGATAGGTTTGGAGTTTGGTTCGATGTTTCCAGGTGACCCGAAACTGAAAGATGAATATGTTTTGAAGAACATTCTAGGAGTTGAGACAGGCCATTCTAAATGGTTGGACTTGGCTGCAATTATAGGCTTCCTCGTAATTTGTAGGCTTATGTTCTATGGAATTTTGAAACTAAAGGAGAGATCTATGCCCAAAGTACGCGATTTTTTGCCAGAAGGAATTTGAAATCCTTAGACAACGAAAAGTTTATCATGAAGACAACAACCAAGAGTGTGTCAAAAAGGCATCCAGTCTCCCATTCCCTGTCTTCTCAAGAAGGTCTCAACTCCCCAATGCAGTAAAAGCACTTCTCAAACAGGTCTTGAATATTGGTCGAAAAAGAGAATTAGTTCTAAAGATATTCCATACAAATTACTAAATATTTTTTAGCAGGATATCAAAAGGATTAAAAAAATTGTGTATATTTCCCCTCCAATATAATTGTGTATTCAAATAAATTGTATTAAGACACTTGGTAAACGGTTAGTAAGGGTTAAACAATGCTTCTATTTAATATTTTATCATAATGCTCAATAAATATTGTAAATAGGAAAAGATTCTATGATGATATGTATATTTTTGTGGGCAAATGAGTACTTGATCTCAACGGTTGATGTTTATTAATCCAACAATTGATATTGATAACCGTCAATTCCCAAGCGTCCGTGTTTTCAGCAAATCAACTGCCAAATGTAATTGAAAATTAACTATAATCTCAATCGTCGAATTAATCAAATTAACGGCTCAGATCATATCCTTCGGTCTTACATAAGATTTTAATTTTCCTTAATCCTATCCCATTGTAAATATTCTCTACAGTTCAAATATTTATGATTGGTTTTAAAATATATACTAAAACTAAGCTTAGCTTTAAACTCACTATATACAATTTCATCCTTTATTGCGAGCTACCACCCTAAAGATTCAATATCACTATGTTGAGTCAACATACTGGTCAGTGGTCACACATGTTATTCGTGACAACCAGTTTCTACGTGCTTATACACATTTCTTTGGTAATACTTGTAAAATATAATTGCTGGTACCAGGGCCGACCCTGAGGGGTGGCGAGGATGGGCTGTGGCCTAGGGCTTCTCTCTAAAATGACCCCTAATTTATTTAGTTTTCCTGAACTCGATTAGTTATAGAGAGTAGTGTAGTGATTTCTGCCTTAAATTTCATCTAAAGGGCCTTGTTTTGAATCCCACTATCAGCACATTTTACATACTTTTAATTTCAAACACGTATATTTTTTAAGTTGGGAGCCCAATTTTTTTGTCCATGGGCCTCAAAAACCTCATGAACGGGCCTGGCTTGCTATTATAGATATAGGCATGAAATACTACAGTTTTTAGTGTCAACCAGTCACACATACCTTCTTTTTTTTATTACAATTCACACATACCTTTTTTTGTTTTGATTACAATTCACACATACCTTTTAACATTGCTTATTTTGATCGTTTATTGTTTAACAAAGTAGTGTTGGGTAGTCCATAGTCATTACACAATGATAATAAAGCTCTCGAACATGAATTTTATTTTAAACATTATTTCTTCATTGACATTCATCAATATTAAATTGAAGAATCATGTAGCTATTATGCATTTATCAAAGAGTTATTACCATTAAAGCCTCCGAATGACACAAACAGGGCATCTGATAGTCATTTCACAATTAGTTATTATAACGGTAGTTTTTTACACAATTAGTTATTATAACGGTAGTTTTTTACAAAATTGAGATTATAATTGTGGTTTTTTGTAAAATTGAGATTACAATGGTGGTTTTCTGCAATTAACTTAATTAATAAAATAATATTTAATAACTACAAAAACACACTTTTAACGGTAATTTTAACGGAACAGTGACAATAGTATATTTTGATAACGGAGCTACTACAATAGATGCATTTCGTAATTACTTGTTTCAATGATGATTTTCTGCAAAGCAGTGTATTGTTATAATGGTTTTCTGCAATTGACCCTAAAGAATAACATGTTCCATGCATATCTTTCATTTTTCTTCATTTATTTTAAACATTTTATATAAAGAAAAACAAATAACTTTATAACTTAATGAGTTGAGCTCTAGAGACATTAAGTATTTGTAAGACGGAAAGACTTAATCTCAGTCATTAAGTTTGATAATCTGACCGTTAAAATTAAAGTTGTTTTTATTAAGTGGACGATTAGATTTACAAAAAACCATAGCGGTGTAGTTTGACATTTTATTTAGGATTTGATCTCATCTGTTAGATTATTAATAATTAACAATCGAGATCTTCTCGCACAATCTCACATATACTTGTATGTCCTTAATCCTTATTCATTACATTATTTTATTAGAAATAAAGAGCTTAGACAAGGAGGAATGGAGGATGCTCAATTAGAAATAAGAGCTTATACAAGGAGGATGCTCAATCAGAAACAAGATATCATACATCAAAGTGATGGAGTGTATGATAAAGTTAGCGGATCATGTTGTGGGGTTGTTTTCACCTGGCTTGTCAACAGTTCATGATATAAAATCTACACTTCAGATTGAATTTTGATGGTTCTATGCCAACTTGTTTAAAGGGTAACTAACATAAAAAACAGGCGCACGCATTGGTTGCAAAAACTTGTTTAGGAGACATCCAAGAAACTCAAAACCACAATAGTCTCAAGAGTTCACAATAACATTTAACAAAATTCAAAACTAAGGTTTAAGGAAGATTTTGCCAACAGTTTCTTAGGCGTCAATGACATCCTCAAGGATGAGGGGTTTGTTCTTCCTGGCTAAGAAGTCGGTGTTCTCTTGGAAGGGTGACTTGTAGAATTTTGTTGGAGTCCATAAATCAGGAGTCAGAAAACCATAGGTCTTCAACAAGCACTCAAATGTGGCCTGGATAAAAGTAATAATTAGATACTAAGAAGTTCAAAAATTATTTCAACAAGTGATCTTTCTTTCCAAATATATCAAACACTTACTTCTTCGTGAAAGAATGGAAGAGTTGAACCATAAGATCGAAATCAATAATGTTTAAAGACAACCTCATAAAACTGATTACATTTCAAAACCTTCCACTTATATGACAATAGAGTGAATGATTAGGTTATCATGCTGAAAAAACATTTATATGATCACTACAAAAGTTTTACAACAGATAGATTACAAAACTTAACGTTAGAATAACCACAAAATAGTTAAAATTGAACTAATTCTAGTATACTAATAAATAAGCTGATCTAGAGATGATGTTTGTCCCCAAAGAGGGGGCTTCCACAAAATCAAACCTCAAACAATTTGAAAGTCAAAATATCAAACCTCAAACAATTCTTTACCTAACAATAATGAATGCATCTGCATGAATATAATAAAAAATGGGCAAGTCCTCACCTTGACAAAGTTACCAAGAGTCTTGGTTGAGCCACGAGAAGACGTAAACACATCCTCAATCCCAGCAAACTGCAGAACCTTCTTAGGCACCCTAGCAGCCACAATACCAGCACCTCTAGGTGCAGGCACCATCCTAACAGTAACACTACCACATTTACCAGTAACCTTACAAGGCACAGTATGCGGCTTTCCAATCTTATTCCCCCAATATCCTCTCCTAACTGGAATCAAACTCAGTTTCGCCAACTGAATCGCACCACGAATCGCAGTGGCCACTTCCTTACTACACTTGACTCCCAATCCAACATGTCCATTGTTATCTCCGACAACAACAAATGCCTTGAAACGCGTGCGCTGTCCGGCACGAGTCTGTTTCTGCACAGGCATGATTTTCATGACTTCATCCTTGAGAATCGGACCGAGGAGTGTGTCGATGATTTGATACTCCTTAACTGGTAGAGAATGGAGGTAGATCTGCTCTAGGGTTTGGATTTTGCCTTCTTTCACTAGACGACCGAGTTTGGTGACCGGGACCCATTTTTCCTCTTCCTCCTTACGCGGACGTCGGCCGCCGCGTCCTCTTCCACCTCGATCGCCTCTGCCTCCACGATCACCTCTTCCGCCGAATCCACGAGTGAAGCCGCCACGGTCTCCGCCACCTCTTTCTGCCATTGTTGGTTTAGTAAATGAGAATGTGATAAGGGACGCAGTTGGTGATGCTCTAGGGTTTTTACGTTTTTTATACTACGAGAATGTTATTGGGCTGTTTTTATTGGGCTTTTTGTTTGGGTTGCTTGTTATTGAGATTAGGCCCACTGATGTCTAGCTATGAAAGTTGAGAAATTGGACCATTTCAGACAGTAGCCATTTCATGTCATTGATGCTGAACGAGTGGAAATGTAACTACTGAAATTGCTCAAAATCAGGAATCAGCAACAGCTTTCACTGACCTAGCAAGTTTTTACTAATTCAATCTCAGAATCAACAAATCTGAAACTGAAACGTGTACACTTGTTCCACACTCTCCTTTTGGCCAACAATGCATTGTGTTGACTTTTGGCATATGTTGCCTTTTTGAACAACTAATGCCGTTAGAAACTAGGCAGATGTCCCTTCCAGATCTGAATCCATCCATAATCTTTAGTATCTTAATTGTTAAAACATTAATCGACAAGTGTTTAGTTTAGGGTTTAAATTTTGAACACATCTTGGAAAAGCAAAGAGTACTCAACCCCATGATGAGTGAAATGTAAGGAAACACCCACTGCTTATTTATTCAACTTCACCAAACATACCCTTCCAATTCAACTTAAAACAACATTAATATTCACAAAACACTACTCTTTATCTCGCCTCCTCAACCTATCCTCTTCAAAGACTTATTCTTCATGTTTCCGATCCATAAATTTCATCTCTAGTTTGATTAAAGATCCAATCTTTATTAACTCGTGTATGTTTTCTGATCTGGGTGTCTCTTGTTTTTCATTAGATCACATCAGAGTATATTTTGGATTCATGTCTATGTCTTAACACTTGTTGAATTGATTGCTGAAGAGAAACCCATCAGGCATCAGCAGATTATTTGATGTTTCTTCACTGAGTACTTGTTCTATCTGGTGAGTTCTATTTTTTGAATCTGATTGAGTTAGTGTTGTAGACGAGCTTAGTGATTCATTTTTGGTGAAACTTTTTGTGGTCTGAGGTTAATTTGTGTATTGAAGTACTTTGCTACTCAAAGCAACCATTTTTGGCATTGATTAGCACAGATTGGGAACCTGCATGTGTTGTCATTGTTAATGTTTTTTTAGATCTGACTTTCTTAAGAACTTCAAAGTTGTTCATTGATATCATGGTCTAATAGGCGTAGAGAGTATCAGGTTCTGTTTGAATTGTGATTTTGGCTAATGTTTAGGTGTCTCTATTTCAATCTCCAGAACCCCAAGTTATCAAAGAATGCGTTCTTAAGTCAGCTTTGTTTTTACCGAATAGGCTCTCTCTTACTGAAACTCTCTGTAGCCTCCACTGAAAAACCTCATTTTGGGTGGGGAAGACACCCCTCCTCTTAAGGAGGAGGTCCGTCTTCCTCCGCCCGTAGTAGTGTAGCTTTCCTTTGTGTTTCGTTATGCTTTTCCCTTCAATAAAGGAGGCTTGTCTCCTTTCTTTCCTCTAGCTTCTATGCTAGCCTTCCTCTAGCTTTATGCTAGCCTTCCTCTAGCTTTATGCTAGTTTTCTGTCAAGCCTTGGGGCTTGTCTGTTTGGTCTGAGTGGTGGGATCTGCTAAGGTCTCCGGAGGCTCGGTCACTGCACGGCTGGCTGCACTTGTGGAGGATCCAAAGCTTGGTCTGCCATCCAAGCTTTGTGCGGACACCGGCCTGGTGGTGGACAAGCGTCGGAGGGGCTTTGGCAGGAGGTCGGATGAGACTTTGATTTGGCTGGATTGACTGGGGTTTGGGAGATGGTATGTGGACCTGAGGCGGCTGCAGAGTGGAGGACGGCTGCAGATCTGACGCGATGCTCGGCGAGTGGAGGACGGCTGCAGATCTGACGCGATGCTCGAGCGGCTCTGACGGGCTGCGGCTCTGTCGTGGGGAGGTTGGCGGTTTGCTTGAGCGACGACTTATGCTTGGGCGGATCCGTCGTGCTGTGGATCTGACGCGAGATGGGAGGCGGCGGCGGTGTTGCTTGAACGGGAGGAGGCGCAGTGCTGTGGCGGCGTTAGGGTTTCTCGCGAGGATGGAGAGGCGTGAGGGTGATGCAGCTGGGCTTTGCTGCCTTTGGGCCTATTGGGCCAGATCCTTTACCTTTGTGTTTCCTGCTTTTCCAAGTCTTAATGTCCTCTTGGTCCTTTGGCTGGATTGCTTTGGGAGTTTTTCTCGAGTCTGAACGATGTTTGGACTCTGGTGAGTTCGTTGGGATGGTGCCGATTACGGCCTGCTCTTCATACGTTACTAATGTGACTTACTCGACGTAGTGTTGTCCTTGAAATTGTCCCTTCGATTGTATTTCTTTGCACGTATTGTAATATCTCTTTTAATGAAATATTCTCACCTTGAATCAAAAAAAAAAAAAAAAAAAAGTCAGCTTTGTTTTCCAATAGACATAGTGTTACATACTTTGAGTGTAATGTTAAAGCATCTACAGATCTGAACCAATTCTGACTATGCAAGCTCCAAGGTTACTAAACATGTAAAATCTGTTTATTGCAGTAGTAGGGTGTTGTAAGTACTAGATGCTACAGCTCCCATCCAATATCACTCTGAATTACTTTTGGCATGTGTTGCGAGTATGCATTCAGTATACCGTGCAATGGGCTTTGTTGTTTTTGTTTTGGGTTTCTTAAGTCATCTATTTATGTGTTGCAGGTAAGTTTATTGAGTAGTTATTAGCAGAAGATTAGCATCCATGGGACGGAGAGGAAAGGGAAGGAAGTTAAATGACAGCAACAATGCTGACAATGGAAGTGGCGAAGAAGAAAAGATACCGGTCCAAAAGAGAAGGGGAAGGCCACAAAAGGCGCTCAAGGATGACACTGACAATGAAGTAGCTGAAAAGATTATGGAAGAGGAAGATGCAAACTCTGGCCTGACTAACAAGGAGAAAAGCCGTCCAGTTGTGGAAAGCGGCAAGAAAAGAAAGAAGAAAGAAAAGACCGAGTTATTAGAAGAGGAAAACGAGATCGAAACTGAAGTTAAATCCAGTTTCGTGGATTCAACAACAACCGAGTCTAATGTGCCTGCTCAGAGTGGAGGGAATAGAAGAAAAGGCAAACCTTGCCGTGCTGCTGAGGCTTGGATTGAGTGCAGCTGAAGGTGAGTAGGGCCACAATCCAGCTAACAGATATTGAGATAAATGTTAGTACTACTTTGCTCTCTTAGTGTGTTCTCTTTTCTCATCATAGTTTTGTTGCCGAGCTCAATTTTCAGATCAGACGATTGACCGATTATGTGCTTATACTTCTCCATTTTAATGAATTTCATTGCCTTTTAAAGTTATTTTTGGTAGGTTTAAATCATTGTGATACATGCTTCTATATCACAAACATGCAAGAGCTTGCTTTAATATTTCATGAGAGTATTCTCATCAAAAAAATATTACATGAGAGTGGATTTGTTGTGAGTGTTACATATCAACTTTCACAAAACGTAGATATAAATGAAGTTTTACACTCTCTGTTAAACTATTCTACCGGTTAAATATGATCAGAACTACAAGTTAACTAAATGCAAAAATGTAAATGGCACAAGTATTTCATGTGGAACCTGAGATCCGGGAGAAAATCACGGTGAGCCTCAAGAACGAGACTCAAAAAATATCACTAGGCAATAAAAGTTCAAACTACAAGCATTCGACGCAGAATGCACAAACCTTAAAATCTAATACAAGCGATACACGGACTAAAAAAGCACTCAAACTAAAAGAAGAAGACAGTCAAGGACCTGCGTAGCCACAGAAGCATCTAGAACAGTAAGTGCCACCGTCTTCTCTCTGGTTCGTCGTAGTCGTCTCCGTATCGCTCTATCGTCTCTCAATTTAGGGTTTTGTAATGTGTCTTAACTGTACTGTAGAGCTGAGGCGATGACTTTATACATGGCTTAAGTCCAAATATTCAAGACTTCGAATATTTACACTTCACTACTTGTGGTTGTTTTTGAACAAATCATCAAATAGACTCAATCTTTTGGAAATTGTTTTATCTTGCATAACCTGCCAGAAGCATAGAAACCAAACAAGCTAAGCAAGATGATCAACTCAAACAAGCAACCTTGTTCTCAGTCAAAAACTGAGGAATAAGATTTCAAATTGCCCACCTATTCCTCAATTTTTAGAAGAACTTCAGAATCATCCATGGGCACACCTATCTAAAGGCCGAAAATATTATTACAAACACTTAAAACACAATAGGCTCACCCCAAAACTACGAAACATTACAGACTCTTCACTCACACAACAAAATACATTGCATACAACATAAAATTGAGAAACCATAAAAATTACAGACTCTAAACATGCGAGAACTTAAATTGCCCACTGAGTTCCATTACCCCTTGACCGTCATCGGCTCACGAGACTTGATGAAGAACCTCTTGCTCAGCTAACATCTTCTATATGAAGCGCAACCTGCAAAAGGTGAACTTATTAGCAAGGACAATTTTGTGCCGAATCTGCAGGATTTAAATCCCCTAAAATTTTCCTTACAATGACAGTTTTAGAATCAATGAGTTTCCTAATAAAATGTTAACGGACATCTATATGTTTTGATCTTTCATGATAAACATTCAGAGGCAGTTTTGATTTAAATGGGAAATCATCTTCATTAAAGGTGACAGACCTGGAGGTTATAACCTTATATATCATCCATGTTATATCATCATCAGTTTATAACCCTTAGTACCGTTAGGATAATCAAGCATTATGCATTTATCAGCTCTGGGATTTAGCTTCCTTTGAAAATTGTGAGCAAAGACTGCACAGCCAAATGGTTTGAAATGCAAAATGTTTGGTTCCTTCCAGTCCACATATCTTGAGGTGTTTTAAACCCAAGAGATGAAGGACTTTTGTTTACAAGGTAAGTAGCAGTCAAAACTGCTTCACCCCATAAAGAGGACTTGCATCCTGAATTGAATAGCATGCACATTGCTTTTTCAACTAAGGTTCTATTCATTCTCACAGCAGTTCCATTCTGTTGAGGAGTGTCTGATACTTTCAAGTGCCTTCTAATCCCATTCTCGTTGCAATAAGTATCAGATACTTTATTGCAGAACTCAAGACCATTGTCTGTCCGCACACATTTTAGTTTGAGATCAAACTGGCTCTCAACTAGGGTTTTCCATGCTTTAAAGTGATCGAAAACCTCAAATTTGGATCTTAGTAGAAATATCAAACCTGCCTTGAATATTGATCAACTAAAGACATGAAATAACTCCTTCCTTCGAGTGGAAACCTGCGCAGGTCCTCACAGATCAGAGTGGACATACTCAAGTGATTTTTCAACTTTGAAAGTTGATTTACCAAACGAGTGTGTAGTTTTCTTTCCAAACACACAGGTTTCACATAAAGAAATATTCTCCGGTTAGGAATCTAGCATACCATTAACAAACAGATGATAAACCCATTATTTCCTATACTATATGGCCCAACCTTGAATGCCATCTTTTAGATAGCTCTAGTATTTTAGTGTTCACAATAAGAGAATTGATTTTAGATGACAATAAAACATGATAAAGTCCTCCCTTGTTAATTCTTATGATTAAGACTTTATCATTTCTAATAACCTCTCTAATTCATTTACTTGTGATGATATTACAACCTAGGTTATCTAAGACAGACTCAGACAGTAGGTTTCTTCTTATTTTAGGAACCCAGTTCGCATTAGTTATTATTCTGACTTTCCCATCAAACATTTTTAATGGGACACTTCATGTTCCTTTAATTTCTAGCGACGTATTATCACCAAGTCTTACTTCACCAAATCTTCGTAAAGGAACTGAAATATATGCATCTAGGGATTGACATGCATAGTACAACCTGAATCAAGGATCCAGGTTGCACTGTCATCAGAATCACCAACAACCAACAGTTCACTGTCATCTGTGGTAATGTTTGTTAAGAAAAAGTATAAAACACTAAACCTAAAAAACAAATAGGAAACAATGGAAAATAACTCTAAGTTCACATTAGTTATCATTCTGGCTTTCCCATCAAATTTTTTTAATGGGACACTTCATATTCCTTTAGTTTCCAGCGATGTATTATCACCAAGTCTTACTTCACCAAATCTTCGTAAAGGAACTGAAAGATATGCCTCGGTTAATTTTGATCCCGAGGTTCTTTCAAAGCAGTGGATTAGGTTCTAATGATGAATCCATCCGTGGATACAAATTCTTCAATTCACGCTGACAGTGTGGCTACAATCAGACAAACTAATGACGACTCTATCCAACAACGAATTACTTTTTGAAAGGTAAAGACAATTTGATTATAAGTGCACCGGTTACCGATCTTAGTGGTTACGATGTATCTTTTTTCGGTGAGGGCAAAACTGTTCCATTCATTAGCCCTTCTTCCCGTCAAAGCACAATTCAAGTTAATAATAAGCCCAGCCCAAAGGAACATCTCCACGCACTACACAATCTTATGGAATTCAAAATCGAAACATCAAAAATTCACGCTAGGGTAGCATCGATCCGGTCTGATTCAATCGCTCCTTTATTTGAGTATGTCATGGCAAACTCTGAAACTAGGGGGATTTGTCCGCTATTCAACCATCCAAACTGGCGGAGGTCGTTAAGCGGCCCCGCCTATCGCCATGATTTTCTTAATCTAGAACTGTCAAGGTATAGGGTCACCTCGATTAGTTTGCTGCCTTGTTGAGCTCTGTAGGGTGTAGAAGCCCCTTTTTTGGATCTCATTGAGACAAAATTCAATAGTGGTAAATGGTATTTTTGGGTACAAAATTAGGCTTTTTGAATTGCTTATTAGTTGGATGCAAAGGCAGATCTAAAGGATTAGCTTTTTTGAGGAAAGAAGGTTTGAATGTGTCCATCGATAATTTCTCTTCCTATCGCATTGATATGCATATTCAAATAACAAATAAATTTTGTTGCACTTTATTTGATGGACATTCATCTGCACATCCTAGAAGACATAGTTGGGAGCTTCTGACCTCTCTGGCGACTTACTCTTCTCTACCTTGGATGATTGCAAGGGACTTTAACGAAGTACTAAAATCTTCAGAAGTGTCCAATGTAGCTGGAAACGAACGTCTCAAATTCACAATTTTCAAGGGCTCTCGCAACATGTGCGGTCTTTTTTGATTTTGGATTTACCGGACCGAAGTTTACATACTCCAATAGGCGTGTTATGGAATTCGAATTCAAATCAAGATTGGATATAGTTCTTCTAAATAAATGTTGGATGCAGCTATTTGATCGTGCTCAGGTATATCATCTATCTGCCCACACCTTTGATCATGTACCTCTTTTACTTCGCACCAACATTATTTCTGCTCTATTTTTCGAACCAATGTGGGTTCGGAAAGACAATCTCAAGCATCTGGTTTCTCAGTGGTGAACCCTGTCCCTTTACCTTATATAAAGACAAACTCTTTCATCTTTAGACCTATTTATCAATTTGGAATGACACTGATTTTGGTAGTGTGCAGGACGAATTGAAAATTCTTAAAATATGAATTCCAACAGCTTCAGAATCAGCCAAGAAATGAGCATAATATTAAGGAGCAACATCTGCCTGACCAAATTGATGAGTGACTGTTACGGGAAAATATTTTATGAAAACAACGGTCCAGAGTCATGTGGTTGGCTAATAACGACAGACGTTAAACATGTGAGCGAATGTAATATTACAATATACAAATATTTTTGTGAAATGATTTATTATAAATGTGGTCATCTAAAATTACCAAAAAAAGTAATAATAACAAAGGGTTAATTACCCCTAAAATATGCGTTTTGCCCCGAACCACCCGTAAAATAATTTCCCTCCGAAAACCACCCTTCCGTTATGCCTTTTTCCCAGGAACCACCAGCCGTTAACGCCGTCAACTTTTTCGTTAAAAGCACGCTTTAATGGGTGGTTTGTGGAAAAAAATAAAATTTTATGGGCGGTCCAAAAGAAGACCAAAAAATGAAAGTTAGTGTAGTATTTATTTAACACAAAATTAAAAACAATAGGATAAAACCATACATTTAAAATTTATTGTTGCTCGCTATCGAAAAATTTTTTTTTATTGTTGCTAACAATATTATAATTATTATAATATCAATTATAATTTCATTAACATTTAATATTATTTTAGCATATATTAACTCTATAAAATTATTACTCGGCATACCATTGACGTACCATTTTTTATATTATTATAAAAGACATAACTTTTGATATTATTATAGAAGACATACCATTTTTGATTAAAACCGAATGACGACATACAATCAAATATTGATTTAAAGAAGTATAATAACTTCATTTTCCTCGGCACGTTAACATAATTTAAATTTTTAAATAACCTATTTAAAAATTAAAATAACCTAATGATACTTGACACTCTAACATATTTTAATATTCGCCTTTCTTAGTTACTTTTGAAACCAATTATTTAGTATAAATTCGATAATTTTGGTCGATTTAACTTGAAAGTTATGGTTAGTAAAAAACAGAATTTTATGGGTGGTTCATGGCAAAAAAAAGTTTTGAATATCACGCACTAACGGCTGGTGGTTTCTGAGAAAAAAGCATAACGGAATGGTGGTTTTCGGAGAAAAATTATTTTTGGATAGTTCCGGGCAAAACGCGTATTTTACGGATGGTTCGAGACAATTAATCCAATAACAAACGATGTTATATTCTTTACTGAAAAATAATTTGTTCCTTTTTTGGCGATACGACATCGAATTTGTCTTTACTTAAACAACAATTAGGGCTTCGTGGAGCAAATCTCGCCAACAATTTACGCATCTACTGACACTTCAATCCTCACAGCCCAATAACACTCTCCCACACATTCATCGAGATCCAAAGTGTCCATCCACGTGTCCAAACCAACCAATTAAACCTATCTGTCATTCCTCTTTAATCACAGCCTGTAATCATATCAAAATCAACTACTCATCGTTCCAAGGGTATTTGAATGATCGCATCGTCTCCAATCAAACCCTTTTGCTGCCGCCACAACCCTAAACCTCACACTCTCTTCGCCGTCGACCGCCGTTAAACGACGAAGCTCTATTCCGATAGGCCTTCGGCTTCTACCGGATTATCATATCCTCGTACCTTCGTTTCCGATCCGGAACGAGTTTTTGAGGTTTAGGGTTTAAGATACCGTCGGAGATCAAACTATGGCTCCTGCTGCTGTTGCTTCCGTCGATCGTATCCTTAAGGAACTTCATCTGTTCTCTGTGTTAATTTAATTGACTATTTTGATCTGCGTGAATTGTTTGGCTGTGGATTTTGGTAGATCGGAAGCTAGTGAGATTTCTTGTGTGTTTTAGAGATTGAATTATTGGATCCTTTACTGATTTTACTGTTAGAAACTGTGGAAATGTTGGAGAAGATGAACTTGGAAACTCAGGCCAAAGCTGGTGGTGAAACAGATGCAGTGAAGAAGGTAGTGAAGAGTTGGGTGTGATTTAGTGCTATAATTATTTAATTATTTAATATATGTTTTGTTAATATTACAGCAATCAAATGGGGTTAATGGGAACGTTTTGCCCTATGATCATTCGAATACAGTGCATTCTGAGTATGTGGATGCATCCATGTGTTATCCAGTCAACAGCTATCCTTATTGTTATGGAGGTATCTCGATAAAATCTATTAGGATCTTGTAGAGTGTTGTCTGGTGGTCGTGTTTAGTAGGAACCACATTTAAAGGATGGTAATTGTACTACCAAAACATTGATTTGATTTTGCTTTATCTAGCTTATGACGGCGTCTCGCAAGACTGGAATGAGTACGTGTTTCTTAATCAAGAAGGGGTAAAGGTTCCAGCAGTAAGCTTTTGATTCAATTTGCTTGCTTTTATCTTATTATGTTGTGTAGTTGTATTTGTTTACCCTTTGTGGACTTGTGGTAATTCAAAATTGTTCAATTCTTATCTGAAGCTGCTCTGATATAGTTTTGCTTCATGTGTCTTTGTGCTTAATTTCAGGGTGAGAATGGGCCGTTGATGTATCCTCATCCATATGGGTATGCTCCCTATCCATATTCACCCGCTACCTCACCAGGTCCAGATGGCCCTCAACAGTACCAGTATCCAACATCTTACTACCCATCATTGACAGCAAACGGTGCTCCCTTTACACCTAATATAACTACAAGAAAACAAGGAGAACACAATGATGTCGCAGTTGAACAGAAGCTGAAACCTCTCTACTCCGAGTCTGCAAACAATGGAGGTCTGAAGCTGGATAATCAGACAACACACACAAATCAGGTTGCTAAAGGTGCCACTGAGAATGGAAGGTCTAGTTTCCCTGTTTATCATAATCCGAGATTCGGTTATGATGCTTCTAGGAGACAGATTTTGCGGCCTCAGAATCATTTATTGGTAATGAATTACATACGGTTTAGGTGTTCAGTACCGGATTTTATTTTATTTGCTTACTATAATTTGTTTATTTGAGCTAACTGTCATTTGCATATTCTGCAACAGTCTCGACCAATTACTACTAATGGTGCGAACAATGGATTCATGAACCGAATATTTGGCAACCCAGCTCGCTCTGGATACGGTTACATACCAAGTTACAACTCGCAGATCAATCGACGAGGGTGGATGCCTATGGATGCAAAGTACAGGCCTAGAGGACGAGGTAATGGCTTCTGCAGATATGGAAATGAAAATGCAGATGGTCTAAACGAATTGAACAGAGGGCCGAGGGCCAAGAGAAACATTAAGGACTTTACACCTGTTGCGAAGGACCATATTGATGAACCTACGAAAGCAGTTATAGGTGAAGAGAAAGACAAGTTAACTGGTTCTTTTGCAGAACAATATAACTTGCCTGACTTTTCCGTAGATTACTCTGATGCAAAGTTTTTCATCATCAAGTCATATAGTGAGGATGATGTGCACAAGAGTATAAAATATAATGTTTGGGCAAGCACACCAAATGGTAACAAAAAGCTTGATGCAGCATACCAGCAAGCTCAAGAGAAATCTGCTTCTTGTCCGGTGTTCCTTTTTTTCTCGGTACGTTTGGGGCAATTTCCTTGGTTAATATTTGTCTAGTTTTGAATCTGTTGCTAAACCTGTTGCTGCTTGTCACACAGGTCAATGCTAGTGGGCAATTTGTCGGTCTTGCTGAAATGGTTAGTTCAGTTGACTTCAACAAAAGTCTAGAGTACTGGCAACAGGACAAGTGGAATGGCTGCTTCTCATTAAAGTGGCATATTGTGAAGGATGTTCCCAACACGTTTCTAAAGCATATTATTCTTGAAAACAATGAGAACAAACCTGTTACCAACAGCAGGGATACACAGGAGGTAATCATCCAACTCTGTATCCTCTGTGTGGTTCATGTAAATAATATCGGGACCTCAGGTTGTACATTGTTTCATTTGATTGTTTAGGTCAAACTAGAGCAAGGACTTCAGATGCTCAAAATTTTCAAGGATCATTCAAGCAAGACATCCATTCTCGATGACTTTACCTTCTATGAAACCCGTCAAAAAGCTATCCAAGAGAAAAAAGTCAGATTGCAGTTCCAAAAGCAGGCAAGATATATAACTCTGGCACATATCAGACACTTCAGATTTTCCCACGTTATTGTCATCCTTTATTTAAAGCTTTTCCATATAGGTCTGGGAGGGAAACAATGTTGATCTAAAGAGCCAGCAAGATGCAGTGAAGGATGGGAATGCAAAGATAAATGTGAATGGTTCAGTTACAAATACTGAAGATGGACCGATTTTAGCTTAGGTCGATGCAAAGATGTTTCTGATAGTGATGCCGACGGTTTTTGGGTATGGCTTTCCAGCAGACCTTGGTTTTCTGTTTCCTCAAGTTTAAAGCTTTAGTTGCTTCCATCAGTTGGCCTTTGTAGTCCTTACTTTCCTTTCCATCTTTTTCTCTTTTTTACCATCTAATATCTAAATGTACTCTAGGACGAGACCTTGACTCAATATTAATGGGAAAATCATGTTTTCTTAATCATTATCTCTATCCTTTGTTTTTTTTGAGAACACTAGTGTGTTACAAGAGTAAACACTGATTATCTCTATCCTTTGTTGTTTGTTCTTTTTTGTCCTTTATATCGTATTCCCTTAACCTTAATCGACTACAAAATCTATTTTTACATTAAGCATTAGGAGTAACTCATAAACATTGGTTTGCTCAGTGCTCACTCGAATAGAACCATTCTTGCCAATGTTTTTTAAATTTTTATCATTTTGAAATTGGACTTTACAAAGAAATTAATGCTACTCTCAAGTTTCAATATTCAATGACATTCGATATGTGTAGAGAACCATTTCAATAATGAACTCTTTGTGAGTAATGCAAATAATTCGATTGATGAAATTAATTTTTTTAAATGTTGACTGGGGGATTCGGATCCCATACAGCTTACAGCCAAATGCAGCGTTTATTCAAATTTTAAATTTCAAAATTTACTCGTAAAACGACATAGTTTTGGTCTGAAATATATCAAAACGACGCTGTTTTACTAAAACCCCAATATAAAATTGTTGAACCCTTTATAAAACTATGTAATTTTGATCTTATTAACTCAAAATGACGTCATTTAACTTTTGACTATAATATGTTGTACGCTGCACTGGATCTCAATCCTTGATTTGGTGGATTTAAAAAACATGCGCACGAGTACGATTTTATTAAATACGCACGTTGAAATATTAGTAATGAACAATGTAAATCATGTATCAAAGCTTTATAAAATATTAACAAGTTCTCCTTAGTTTTTGCAACTTGTGATAATATTTATAGGCGAGTGTCCAAGAAGTACTGTCAAATATTTGCGGAACGGTGAGATATGATTTCTTCCGTTGATTTTTAATAAATGGACGAATCTGATTTTTCAATCAATGATAACGAAATACCTGTCCTTAAGGATAAATCAAGATTCTGTAAAAAAGAGATACATCCATCTTCAATAACCACACATTCAACAATCTTCTTGTTATCTACCATATTCCCTAATTTAGAATTCGTATTCGCTCTAATGGATCCTTTCAACGAGAGTTTTGAGTTGTTTCAACGAAAAATGAAATGAATGAGATGAGCAACTCATTTGTCATGGATGCATTAACAGAGGCAATGACAGCGTGTCGTTCACACTACAAATCTTTATTTATAAACCTACTAAATACTAGTATAGCAGTTAGTAGGGTTGAAGCCAAGGGAAAGTAATCTACTTACAGAGTGTGTATTACTAGTCCTAAAAGGGGGGTTTGCAAGATTGTTTGATAGCTAACAAATAAGGATTTTACTATTGAATAAGAAACACAGTTTAGGAAATCTTGCTAAAATCAGTAATCATTGACTAGGAGTAAGGATCAGGTGAAAAGTAGATTTGAGTTATAAAATACAAACAGATCTGGATCGTTAAATAATCAGATCGGACGGTTATAAATTTGGGGGTCGAAATGCAATTAAACGAAACATTAAATACGATATCATTATTTTGGAAACGTAGAAAGGGTAAATTAGTCCAGAAAAAATCAAGAATGAGGCGGTTTTGATATTGTTCCCGAAAATCAGGGTTCTGAATCGTCGAATTTTGATTCTGAATTTTTATGGCTTCCGTTGTTCTTTTGTTGGCTGAAATTCTTCATCCAGATGATGCTAAGTTACTGTATTCAACATCAGGGTTCACTGCATCTTTGAACCGCTTTGGCTTAATGGAGTCGGTGACAGTAGCTTCAAGGAAGGATACAGTAAGTGAGGATGGGCGGGTTGAAGAAGGTGAGGACGTGGTGGACACGAGAGTCTGTGTAGATCTGATTTGTAGTCTGTGCGACGCGCCGAGGTCAAGCTTTTGGATTTGTTCTGTTGAGTTGATTTTGAGTTTGGGGGTTTTACTGTCGGCTGTGTTCTGGTTGCTGCCTCCACATTCAGTGATATTTTTAAATTGTTAGGGATGATCGACTCTGGTTTGCCATTTTGGGATGTTTCATTTGGTTAATGTTATGTGAATTCAATAAAAACAACAAGATTACATGATTCATCAATTGCTGCATTATGATTCATGATTTGCCACTTGTGATTCATGAATTGTTCATATGATTCATGATTTGCTATACTATGATTCATGAATTGTTCATATGATTCATGATTTGCTATACTATGATTCATGAATTGTTCATATGATTCATGATTTGCTATACTATGATTCATGAATTGTTCATATGATTCATGATTTGCTATACTATGATTCATGATTTGTTATGATGTGTTTCATGTATTCATAAACAACGCATCATAAAACTTTCATGATTCATTATTTGTTATCCTATGATTCATTATTTGTTATCCTATGATGCATGATGTATATTTTAGAACAACATATTATCCATGAACGATAAAACCCTTTTGTTATGGTGTGATTAATTAGTAACAGTGGGGTAGAGTGTTATTCATACTCTTGACAAACCATGCGTGCACTGAAAAAGAGACTTGAGATTACAGAGTAAATGTTGGCGTGAGAATGGAGTGATATGATTAATGTTTCTTTGAATTTTTTCTACCTTGTCGGCACGCTTAGCGTATACTTTTACGTAGTATGATCAATAGACGTATAAACCTACTTATCAAACTAGTGAGTCTTAATTTAAAAAATTGAAAGTCAGTTACTCAATCCCTTAAAATAAGGGATTATTATTAATGAGAATATTTAAAATATATGTTATGCGTGTATTTCCATTATTGCCCTTTTGTAATTTTTTGTATTAATTAATATTCTTTAATTATAACCGTTGATTGAAATCTAATGGGTGGTTTAGATTTGTTTGTATTTTATAACCAATCTAGCACTTTTTATTTGATCCATTCTCCATTGACTAGACATGCATCAATCCAGAATTATAATTTTCATAATTAGATATTCTCACTAGAGATCTTGCCTAATTTAGTTCATCTTCTATGACCCACTAGAGTCTCAAGAAGATGTAACAATTACGTATTTAAAATATCACAATAGTTCCACCGCTAGGCCTTTGCTACTATTACAATTCAAATAAGTATCATTCAATTGATATAAACCTAATTCCACCGCTAGGCTAGGTCAAGCAAACAACAAAGCATGGAATTCATAACAAGAACATAATTCACTAAATTAAAACATGTTATTCAATAGTCTCATATAATGTTGCAACTCAATTTCCCAAAATGTCAAGGGATGTAGCTATTCATGAAATACATTGTAACAAAACAATAATCTAAATTGAGTTTGAAGAGGTTTATGAATTAGGGTTAAAATCCTATTTATAAGCTACTGAAATTTTTGAAATGGGCCGGACAACACAGATCCGCAGACCCTAAATAATTATGAAAGGCTTCTGCGTCCGCAAAAAAACTCTTCAGCGTCCATGGTTGACGTCAGCGTGATGTCATCCAACTTGAAATCCAGCTCCTTTCTTCGCTTTCGTGATTCGAATGCCCCTAAAATGATCCATATGAATGAAAAAACTCTCTTGCAATCTAAATATGGTTGAAATGTAACTAATTACGAAAATATAATATTTCACAAACAAAATATATAAAATATATAAAATTAATATAATGATGGATCATATAAATACGCTGCATCAGGGAACAATGGATGTTGATGTAGAAGAGCAGCGACATCGTCGGCAACCAAATCGACAAAGAGGACCATTGGGCCGTAATTTCTTAAAAATTATTTCATCGAGCATTTAATTTTCTCGAATGTCGACTTCCACCAAAGGTATCGTATGAGTAAGAATTTTTTTACTCAGATAAAAACTAAACTTTGTAATAATGGTGCCTATTGGTATCAACGAAGTGATGGCGTTCGTGTTGTTGGATTCCTTCCTGAACAAAAGATGATTGGTGCTATTCGAATTTTAGTATTTTAGGAACCCTTCTGTTGCCACGTCATGCTGACGTTAGCAACCTTCTGTCGTCATTTCATGTTGACGTCAACTACGCTACCCAGGAAAGGTCTCCCTTCCTTTCCTTGCTCAACTCCGCCTATTTAGGAATGATTCCGTCCTTTCATTCCTACGCATTTGCTCGATCTATTTTCCAACAAGTTTAGATAAAATATTAGCTAAATGTTTGTTTCATCAAAATCAAAAAGGACAACTTATGATAACAAAGTCTCTAACAAAACAACATTTTATACATGAATATGTTGATCGAAACATGTATGAATAGATTGAAAAACAAAAGGAAAAATCAGAAAATAGGAACACCCTATATTCTAGGATGTGGGGAAAAGGAAGCCATGGTCACAGTTGAAGGAATAACACCAAATGTTTAACCAACAATTTGATTTCTACCTTTTTTGCCACACAATTCTAGAACTTCATGGCTTTTTCTAGATTGTTCTTAGACAACCATGCTGCTCCATTGTAAATTAATTCGCAAGAACATCAGCCTGAAATCATTCTACAAAACGTCAGCAAGGGCCTTGTTTCCAGAGCAGAAAGTACAATGTAGCCAAGGACAACTTGCCAACCAGCAAACACTGTATCCATCAGCATGTATTTTATGCACCACTCCGCGACTCAATCAGCCTTTGTGCAGGGGGTTGGCAAGTCATCCTTGGCTGCACCATACTTTCCGCACCTACAAACAAGGTCGTCGATGAGTTCTCACAATGCTCACAATTCATGTTAAGCTAGAGAGTATGAAAAAAGAATGAGATAACCTTAAACAACAATATACAAACTGACTTTATGTTCGAGGAGGAAGATTGCATCAGAGTTCGGTTCACAGTTCTTGGAAATGCTGCAGCAGAACTCAGGGATGAGTTGTGCAAAGGTGGCTTAAATAAATCATGTTCTTGCACGTCATTCTCGGGGATCGAACTTTTCTTTCCCTTAATGCTATTTCCAACAGCCGAAAGGTCAAGAAAAAATTTAAATAAAACACAAAGAGGTTATTTTCTAAAGGGCTAATGCTGTAAAATGTCGGGCAGAAATCCAAGGCTCGACTCGAAGTTCCAGATTCTGGTGCATATGCTGGGTGTGTTTTTTAGGATTCTGGATTGTTAAGTTTAATAATGTCTGAACCACGACAGGACCACTCGCCACATGGTGATTGAACTTTGAAACTTGATGTCTGACCCTTCTCTGTTTGTGTCTAACCAAATCTAAGTGATATACTTGACAAGCAGACAAGCATGCTAATTTTACTCACTTTCATTTATTGATGTACATTTTAACTTAAGTGAGTCAATATCGTCGAGTTCATTACTACTTGTTGTCAAAGAAATTTAGTTTTCACTGTCATCTTCCTTTTTTCAAAACGGAAACTAACTGTTGTTCTTCCGGTGTGCACTGTGTAAATTCATGATTGAAAGCAATAGCATGCAAACCATGACAATCAGTTGTGTTTCAGTAGCATTTTCGGAAATATATGGTTCGTAAAATTTCTGTAAGTTGCTACTGAAGTTAATGTGATAAGTTAATGTTGCTACTCGATAATTATTTTTGCTACTAGCAGAAGAGGTGGCAGTATAGCGGTTAAACTCTTGATATTCTATCATGAGGAATGCATCTCCAATTGAATCGAATTGAAAACGACACATACCTCATACTTTTATTAATAAAAACACTAACAAAATGTTTTCTACTCAGAATCCGTTTGCCATTTATAGACAACTTTGTGATTCCTAGAATGCTGTATCCATATTTAGAAGCTCATAAGATCAGTTCAAAAGCATGGAAGCTTCTTCTATCTACGTTTCATACGTAAAACTAGGCTTCAACTATTTTCTTTGCAAACAGGGTGACACAAGAACATTTTTTTGCATTTCTCCGGTCTTGTTTTTGTTCTGTTGTCAGAAGGGCAATGTTAATTGCACAAGGGTACGTGATTTCTACACAAATATCAGGTACTTTCCGTCTCTTCTATAGTCAGATATATTTAGATTTTTGTACCGAATTGTATACAGGCTACGGGGTTGATTTCGTTTAAGGTCTCCAATGGGACAATGCTGGAGTAAGGTATGTTTATACATTTTCTTGTAGATATGACATTTGAGCTCTTTTGGTAAGGCATCACGGTTAAATATGTTTTAACAGGAGAACCACGACGAAGGGGATGATGACGAAAAAATTGATCTTGGTGGAAAGAATGTGCATCTCATAACAACATTAGAAAGTTGGGAGGCAAGGCTAACGCAAGCGGAGCAAGATGGCAAAAATGTACGCTCTTAAGACCTTTAAAAAATTCATCTATAACTAGAAAACATGTATTAGATACCGCAAAATGCAGGTCATTGCGAGCTTCAGTGCATCATGGTGTAGTCCATGTAAAGAAATCACGCCACAGTATCACGAACTTGCGGACAAGTACACCAATATTATGTTTCTGACGATAGATGTAGACGAACTAACTGTAATAAAACTACTTCAAGCTTCTTTCAATATGATTTAAGAGGCCATTTTCACAATCGATTTACGGAAGGTATAAAAATGTGCAGGAATTTAGTACTTCTTGGGATATAAAAGCTACTCCGACTTTCTTCTTCCTGAAAGACAGACGGCAGGTTGATAAACTCTTAGGTGCAAACAAGCCTGAACTCATTAAAAAGGTAGCTGCATTTGCTGAATCCGGATAAACCTAACAACTTCAAAATCCCAACGTCATGGCGCTCACAGTACAAAACCTCTATATATAGCGCTACAGCCAGCTTTCCTTTGATCAGAAAAGAGGCGAGAGGTATCCTTATCAATGCAGCCAGAGAAGGCTGATGTATTGTTTCCGGAAAAATGATTCTTTAAGATCAACAACATTGTGGAGTAAAACAGGATGGCAGTATGTATATTCTTACAAGATACAATTAGTAAAACTGAAGTAGAGCTCTTTTTAGGAGCTGTTGTTCCTCACCTGCTATCCATTGCACATTGCAGTAATATCATTAGCAAATATTATCAAATGGGTTTTGATCAACTATATTTAAAGTCTCTTACAATTTCAGTTTCTGATAATCATGTGTTACCATCTATATTAATCAACTTTCTTATTCGATCCTAACCCTCTGAAGGAGAATGATCCTTTTGAAGAGGAGGAAGAGGGAAACATAGAAAGGAAGATGAGAGAAACCAGAGTAAGTTTGAAATATTTCTGATGCCTTTATTTTCCTTTTGTTGCAAGAATTGTAACGACTTTCAGAATAGAAAATATTAATAGTTGTGTACTGACAACTTTAGTACGCATCAAATAGTTATTCGTACTCATCCTCGACAACAGTGTTATTTTGACAAGGCATCACGGTTAAATATGTTTTAACAGGAGAACCACGACGAAGGGGATGATGACGAAAAAATTGATCTTGGTGGAAAGAATGTGCATCTCATAACAACATTAGAAAGTTGGGAGGCAAGGCTAACGCAAGCGGAGCAAGAAGGCAAAAATGTACGCTCTTAAGACCTTTAAAAAATTCATTTATAACTAGAAAACATGTATTAGATACCGCAAAATGCAGGTCATCGCGAGCTTCAGTGCATCATGGTGTAGTCCATGTAAAGAAATCACGCCACAGTATCACGAACTTGCGGACAAGTACACCAATATTATGTTTCTGACGATAGATGTAGACGAACTAACTGTAATAAAACTACTTCAAGCTTCTTTCAATATGATTTAAGAGGCCATTTTCACAATCGATTTACGGAAGGTATAAAAATGTGCAGGAATTTAGTACTTCTTGGGATATAAAAGCTACTCCGACTTTCTTCTTCCTGAAAGACAGACGGCAGGTTGATAAATTAGTTGGTGCAAACAAGCCTGAACTCATTAAAAAGGTAGCTGCATTTGCTGAATCCGGATAAACCTAACAACTTCAAAATCTCAACGTCATGGAGCTCACGGTACAGAACCTCTATATATAGCGCTCCAGGAAGCTTTCCTGTGATCGGAACAGAGGCGAGAGTTATCAATGCAGCCAGAGATGGCTGATGATGTGTTGTTTCCGGAAAAATGATTCTTAAGATCAACAAGATTGTGGAGTAAAACAGGATGGCAATGTGTATATTCTTACAAGATACAATTAGTAAAACTTAAGTAGAATGCATTAATGCTCTTTTTACGAGCTGTTGTTCCTCATCTGCTATCCATTGCAGTAATATCATTAGCAAATATAATCAAATGGGTTTTGATCAACCATTTTTAAAGTCTCTTACAATTTCAGTATCTGATAATCATGTCTTACCATCTATATTAATCAACTTGCTTATTTGGTCCTAACCCTCTGAAGGAGAATGTCCTTTTGAAGAGGAGGAAGAGGGAAACATAGAAAGGAAGATGAGAGAAAACAGAGTAAGTTTGAAATTTTTATGATGCTTTTATTTTCTTTTTGTCAATAGTAATTATTGCAAGAATTGTAACAACTTTCAGAATAGAAAATATTAATAGTCTTGTACTGACAACTTTAGTACGCATCAAATAGTTATTCGTACTCATCCTCGACAACAGTGTTATTTTGACAAGGTGTTTTAGGGTGAGTATATCAATATTTATCCTCTCACAATCTGTCAAATACATTTATAATCGAATGACCTCGAGTCAAACTCAGAAGAAAAGTCTAGACTAATTACAATCTATCTAGCACTACTTATGTAAGGAGCTTGATCCTCTAATAATGAGATATCTCCAATAAGTATCGTTCCTTTGATACAAATAAAATAAAAAAGCAGCATCGATCATATGTTACTTCTATGAGAATATCAAGAAGGGGCGGATCCATTCGGTAATTTTTCAAACTTAGATAAAATCGTAAAAAATTTCCAAATATAAAGCGATTCGCCCCCACTGATTTTGTTTTTATACCTCCGATTTTTCGGAAAAAAAAATCTATACTGAACATGCCCCCGATCAGATATATTTCTCGATCCGCCACTGATATCAAGCAAACGTTTGCACATGCATAAAGTTGGGATTCCCAATTCTAGGCTAGAGTTATCGTACATTCTAAATTCAACTCTCGTTCCTTATCTAGAATGGGGACGATACCTAAGGGACACGGTTTTCAAACTTTTGCTCTATTGAACCATATAGAACGTGAATCTCATAATCTCGACCTCACGGTCTGATCATTGGTAAATCAATCAAAATATGTATTTTACAATCACAAACGCAGTACTACATCAATCTTATAATATCCATAAACGTTGTTGCAACGCACTAAACAAAAGGTATGATACAATAAAGGGAACTGCGATAATGTAGAGATAGAGTAGAAGGTTTGTTAAGTCTTCTCTCGTGGTGTCTTGCTCTGAAATCCCAGGGGTTTATGGTCAGATCCGATGATCTCTTGCTAGGGTTTCAACCCTAAAGAGGCGGCACACCTGATGCAACATATATAGTTTTGTATTTATATGAGATGGGCTCGACCTAGGATGAGCAATTTGACCAAAGTCTGCCAAGCTGGGTTTCCGGTCAATTCCCCTTTCTTCACTCAGAATTTGAATTTATTACTAACAGTTAAGTTATAGATAATTGAATCGGCATTTAACAAGATATTGGTCTCCTCAATTGGATAGTTGAGCTGTTTTTGACGATTTCTAAAGATCAATTGGTCAGGCTGTCTCTTTGAGCTGCCACTAGATCGACATTGCTTGTTTTCGTGCGCTTTCAACCGTAAGTCACCCGTACGTACTCCAAATCATTCCACATCATTATAAATGTGTTATGTTCCTGAAATGGCCAAAGAAATAATCAAATGACCTCATAATATAGCGGAACAAACAAGAACTTAAGGTAAAACACGAGTAAATACAAACATCCCTTTCTGTCATTAAAATACCCCACACTTGAGCCTTGTTCGTCCCAAACAAGTAAAAGCATATTTCAAGATAAGAGACATGTCGTTGAAAATTATATGGAAATAGCAAAGCATGTGGCAAATCATCCGAATACCAAATATAGTTCTACTCTACCGACACAAAACACAAACAAGGAAAAACTAATCTACTCCTAACTCGTTGTCGTAGGAATCATAGATGCATTTAGCATATGCATCAAGCCTTTAATCCTCTAGGCTTCTTAGTGGACAAGTTGTAGTCTCGTGAGAGTTTTCGGAAAAGGAATATTCATAATTCCCATTCGCATTCATCCATAAGAGCTCAAAATTCAGATTATTGTTCACTAAGCATGTAATATGTTTCAGTCCACATAAAATCGGAATTATGCCTATCAATCACTTCACACAGCCTTTAAGAATCATTGAACTCATTGTGACAACTAATATTCAATGTATCAAAGTTAAGACTTGCATTCGTCAAACTCAAACTTTAGCTCAATCTCCTATACATATAGTATGAAGTAAAGTATTGCTTACACACAATAATTCAATCATGTTATCCACATATGCCTGCTTAGGAAAAATCCATAAGCTTATGACAACAAACTCATTCTCATGTTTTAGATAATACATCATAAATCGTAAGAGAAGATGACTTTTGACTTTTAAAATATACTCATACATGTTTGATGCTTAAGTAATAAATACGAGGGTCATACCTTAGCGTCTTCTGAATAGAGTAATGCAAATATCCTACTCATACTCATGCGAAAGAACTTACGGATTGGGCATAAAGTCAAGAATTAAGTGGTTTTATCAATTTTTGTGTTCTGTGAATACTTTCGAGGGAAAAATTACCTTCTTAACCCTCGATATTCATAAGAATGTTTCTTTATAGTTTATACAAATGACTTTTGATTTTTTTCTTTTCTTATTTGACCCCACACTTAAAACTTTTTGACAATATGCCTAGATTAAATATGTTGGAGCATGCGGTGTGACTAAAACATGTGCAAGAGCTATACAAGAATGCTAAAGTCACCTAAAAGCACACAAGAACGAGTACGTGTTTACATAAAATGCAATTTTGAATGCTCGCTGTACTTAACTTTATGTTACATGCACTGAAAGAACTTAAGAACGAACTGAACTAAGCTATTCATGAAATATGCTCATCCTCTCAATAAAATAAGAAACGAACACAATATTAAGCGATGCTACGAATAAATATAGACTATCTATTCGTTCACTAAATAGAAATGCAAGGCTCCTCCGTTAGAAAATTCAATCAATTTAAATATAAAGTTCAACTCACAAATATGCTCATAATATGCTTGCAAGGCATAAAAATAAGGATTAAATATGCTCACGCATATAATTCTAGATTCAGGATGTTCGTTCAACTTGACTCCTCATACGGAGTGGTTCAAAATATATGAATCTTAAAACTTGGACTATGCACAATTAGGAGATGATAATACATGTGGTATCATAGGGATTGGATAGATCAAGGTACGAATGCATGACGACATCATCAGAGCGTTGGCTGATGTGCGCTATATTGCAAATTTACATTAGAATATTAGATATTATCGAGGACTTTGCATGTGAATGAGTTTCAGTACTAGTCTCTCAAAGATTTTGTGAAAGTAAGGGAGATATGATTGTCATGAAAGGTCAGATTACAATAGGGAGAGTCTATTCACTTAAAGAAAGTAATATTGTAGGTAAGTTAAAACTGTACTGTCCAAATCTGATACCGTAGACTTATTACATCCACGCTTAGGACAAATCTCTACCATAGACTTATCAGATCTCATAGAGTTACGAGTTATTATGTCATCTTCAAGGGAATTGCATCATCAATGAAAATGAACACTTCGATTTCAGATTAACAGTTTTCCTTAAAGGCTTCTGTAACGCGCAACTTCTAACTTAAAGGCTTTGAAAGCGCTGTCTATAATTGAAATTTTTAGAAAGCGTTTATTTTAGCGCTAAAAGATAATAAAGGGAGTTCAAGTAAAACCACCATATTTAGTAAATTATAGAGAGCTTTTCTTTTAAACGCTCTTTGCATATAACTTTGTATGGCATTTCAAAAATCGCTATATATTTTGAATATGCTCTTTATTTTAATTTTACATTATATGACAATTTTCTATTCGGTATATAATATGTTTATAATGTATTGCATATTTTTGTAATTCACCGCGTATATTATGAGTGATATATGTTGTTTAATTTTTCATATATATTGTGTCTTAGAATTTCTAAATATGTCGTTTATGGTTTAAGACTTCTCTAAATAGATGTCTGTTTCAATTTCAATCTCGCCCTTTTTTATAGAGACGAGGTTAGTAAATTATAGAGAGCGTTTTTTAGACGCCCTCTTTATATAACTTTGTACGACATTTTTCTAAAATCGCTAAATATTTTAAATATGTTCTTTATTTTAATTTTAAATTATTATATGACATTTTTCTGTATGCTATATAATATGTTTATAATATATGGTGTAATTTTGTAACTCGCCGCGTGTATTAATAATGATAGTATATTGTTTAATTTTTCCGAATAATTGTGACTTATAATCTCCAAATATGTTGTTTAGAGTTTACGACTTCTCTAATCGGTGTCTGAGTTTTCAATTTATCGCGCTTTTAATGTCGGAAGACGAGATTTCCACATTTGAAGCTCGAGGTGTAATGGATTGGAAATGGATGTTGTTAAGTCGTTTGAGTGACGAGAGTATGATGAAGGGATTGTAGATTATTGCAAATCTACAAAGTTATATGCAGTACAAATACCGAGTCCTTATGTGCATTGTTCTTGTGTTGGTTGGTGAAATAATCTAAAAGTTAAAATTGACGAACTAAAGCGTCATATGCTAGAGAATAAAAAATATATTAAATAAAAATATTAAGTTTAATTAAATTAAATGGTTGATCTCTACCTCAGTGTCATTATAACTATACACAGATGACGAACCTTTTAAAGAGAATAATCATGTTCAGAGGATAATGGATATTCAAGCATGAGTTAATCTTTTGTTGCATGAATCAAAAATACAGTATTTGAAAACTGATTTGGTCATGTCATAATTTAATTGGACAAACCATAATATGAAAAAATACAGTATCTGTAAAACTGATTTGGGCATAACAAACTGTTACTAAACAAACCATAATCAATTTTAGTTTCTAAGAAAATAAAAAAGCTTAAGTTTGGTTTAAAGGTTCTAACTTTACAAATAAAATACTAAAGGAGACTACAGCATACAAATACAAGATCAAAATGCAAATTGAGCAAACGCAAATATTTTTTCTTATTGAATAGCGAATATTACGTACTTCATGTCATTTCACTTTCGATCAAGTGACAAAAACGCCTAGAAAATAAATAGCAGAAACTCTAATCCTATATTTTTTGAAATTTAATAATCTGCGTCATTTTTACAAAAACCAAAATAAGGCACACGTAACACAACAAACATGTAAAATCAAATGAAGAATTTAAGTCACAAATGTTTATTGCATAATATAGGATGTGTTTTTTAGATTGGGGCAGCAGATCAGTGTTTGGCTACAAGTGTAGGAGGAGTTGGCTGTAGAGATGGAAGTGGGTTACGAAACCCGCAGGTTGGCTCGCGTGGGTTGTGGGTTGATCCGACCCAGCTCGACCCGTACGGCCCAACCCGTGGGTTGATATGATGGGTTACAACTCGTGGGTCGCGCTGGGTTTTTATTTGACCGACCCAGCTCAACCCACGAGTTCGACTCGTGGGTTGGACCTGTGGGTTCGATACATGAACTTGTGATTTTATCACTTAAAGTCAAGAAGTTTAACTCTAATTTCATAAAAACTAACATTTTTGGTTAAGTTTTATTCAAAATTTTATTTTTGTATATTATTAAGTAATAATAATCTTCAATCTGTCCAACCCATCTCAGGATTAGGATCCAATGCTGCGTAGTGCGGTTTACAGCTAATTTTATTCTTTATTATTCTTAAGTATAATATATAGTAAAAATTGAATATTTTTAAATTTAAAATATTTCGAATTTTATTATCTTTAAATATAAACCGTAAAAAACTGAACCATTTTTAGGAATAAATTTTTATTTTTTTTTATTTTTTTTCTTGAACTCATATGTAATTAGTTTCATTAAGTAAAAAATTGAACCCTTTCTCGATTAATTTTTTTATACTTTTTATAATTCAGTACAACTTGGATATTTTCAAAGTATTTATTCCTAAAATGAAGGGGTTTAGGAATTTATATAGTGTTATAGATTAGGATAATAAAGTAGTATTTAAAAATTTCACGGAAATTCATCGATAAAGGGTTTATTTTTTATTTATTTATAAATATTTATTCATAAAATGAAAGGTTGAGAAAAATTAGCCTAAGTTATAAAATAAGATAATAATAAATTATTCAAAAGAAATCAGCAGACTCCCTAGAAAATAGTTCAATTATATAACTGAAATAATAAAAATTATTAGTGGCTGGAAAAGGCTGTA
Source organism: Sedum album (assembly GCA_006409495.1). NCBI lineage: Eukaryota > Viridiplantae > Streptophyta > Magnoliopsida > Saxifragales > Crassulaceae > Sedum > Sedum album. Next base: position 179,817 of record QZGG01000130.1, read on the forward strand.
CGTTGTACAGGATCCTAATCCCCCGTCTCATTTGTAGTGGGTTCATTTGTATTTTGTGGGTTGGGCTGGATTGTCAATTTAATCTTTAATCCGACCTGTGGGTTAGCTCGTTACTGTTTGAACCCAGCTCGACCTAGGTCGAACCCACGTGGGTTACACTATTTCGATCCAACCCGACCCGTGGGCCGACCCACTTCCATCTCTAGTTGGCTTTGATGCTATTTGTAAATTTAAAGGTTACATGTTTCAAAACATTGGTTGATGAAGAAGTTACACTTTGACTTCTAATAGCACAGGTTACTATGCGGCAAGTACTAATTTTTATTTAATCCCGCTTTTTATTCCTTAATTATGTCAATCAACACACTGAGTATATATACTACTTCCAAATGTTGGTCTTTCGAGCAGTTACTTCTTTTTGTGAATTGAATCATCCATGGCTGACTTAGGAGTTTTCACATCAATTGTGCTTCTCTCTCGATTGTTGATACGGAGACTTTCAATTTTTAGGTTTTCTATTAATCCTTCACACAGCTTTATTAGGTTTGTTTGGTGTATCTTTGAGTCAGATAGTTTGCATTTGTTTGATTAGAAATTATTTGATAAAATAATTTTTATGCTTCTTCTCTCAACTCTCTAAGCTACTGTAACTTATCTTTTAAGTCTATGAAAACTTTGTAGGTTCTGACAACAAGAAAGAAGTTATCAACTTGGTGAATACAATATTGAAGCGTACATATTCTGGAATTCAAAATTCATTTAAGGTAGCTTGGTTATTATTAGTTTTATTTTTAATATTTATTCTGACAAAATTCTTTTTTAAAAAATATAGGAAAAAGAAATCAAAGAGTAGAGGGTATATTAGTAATTTTAAAAAATTAATTAAAAATATATCATTACATAAACAGATTAAATGTTGATATAAAAAAGATTTTACATATTTTCTCTTTACATGATCAACGGAAATCCATTGCATACGACATCAACCAGTGGCGAAGCCAGGAAAAAATATGGGGGAGGGCCAAATTATAATATAATTTTTTTCAACAATATGTAGAATAAAAAAAGACATCATAAAGAAAGTCATTCATTAAAGTTACCTGCTTATAGCACTCCTCTGCGAGACTTCATATTCTGAAATGTTTGAAGTACATCTTCAATTTTCACGCCTAAGAAAATGTCTCGCTCAATATATTCTACCAAGAGATCATTCAACCACTCATCCCCTATCCTATTTCGAAGCCGAGTCTTGACAATATTCATAGCTGAAAATGCCCTTTCCACTCCTGCGGTTGCAACCGGTAAAAGCATAGCCAACTTGATAAGTAAATAAACTAAAGGATGAATCAAATGTTTTCTTGTCTCAACCATTTTTTTACCAAGTCCTGCTATTCCATCAAGATTAGAAAATCTTGCATCATGTGTGACATCTTGAAAGTAGGTAGGAAGAGCCCATTCAAGTTCCATTATATGAACCGGAGAGAATTCAGAAGGATATAATTTTGCAAAATTTATCAATTTCTCCTTGTCAAATGCTAAAAATGAGTTTTGTGGATCAAGACAAGCCATACCAAGAAGCAGTTCAGTACCAATTTCACCGAATCGATCATTCAACTCTTCAACTTGTCTTTCTAAAATATCTATGAACATGTCATTTCGGTAGTGATGTAGATTTGTCAACACTTCAGACTTGCGCAAAACTCTTCTAGGATCATCAAAACTTGAACTCATGTCAACAACAACAATATTATGACTCTCACAAAATAAAGTAACTTCTTGTAAAAAAGAATCCCACCCATCTGTTCTCATCGATCTTAACATGTTTTTTGTGACATTAACTAGGTTCATTGCATTAACAATGTCCTGATCCTTTTTTTGTAAAGCACGCGACAATCCATCTGTAATTCCCATAACATTCTTCATAAGGTGTAAGAGAAAAATGAAGTCAAATTTATTCATAGTTGACAACATCAGTTCAGCATTACCTCGAAGATCATGATCATCTGTGTGCTCAACAATATGCTCCAAAACACCTATTACTGGATTAAATAATCTGATCAAGCTCAAAAGTGTAGAATAATACGAACCCCATCGTGTATCCCCTGCACGCTTCAAAGTTGCTTCTTGATTCAATCCCTTTCCAGTAGCAATCTGACCACTACAAATACCTTCAACAACTTCACTAGTTTGTTTGTCACGAAGCAAGTCTTGGCGTTTACATGATCCAGCAACAACATTTGAAATGGTATTGAGCTGTGTAAAAAACATAGATATCTTCCGATGTTTTCTCACTGTACCAACAAGTGCTAATTGTAACTGATGAGCAAAACAATGTACATAAAAGGCAGAAGGATTATCTTTCAAAATTAAACTCTTCAAACCATTAAACTTTCCTTGCATATTACTAGCTCCGTCGTAACCTTGCCCTCGTATCCTTCCTATACTCAATTGATGCTTTCCCAGAAGCTCCTCAAGACCAATTTTAAGAGATAAAGAACAAGTGTCACTAACATGGACAACACCAAGAAAACGCTCCACTATACATCCACTTTTATCAACATAACGTAAAAGAACAATCATTTGTTCTTTGACAGAAATATCGCGAGACTCGTCAACAAGAATTGAGAATAAGTCATCCCCTAGTTCGCTAAGAATAATCTTAGTAGTCTCAACGGCCATTGCTTTAACAACATCCTTCTGAATATCTGGAGAAGTTAACTTGTTGTTTTCAGGAGCTTTATCTAGAACAACCCTTTTGATTTCTTCATTATGATCAGCTAAGAACTGTAAGAATGTGAGAAAATTACCCTTCTTATTGGATTCTTCGGACTCATCATGTCCCCGAAATGCTAGAGCTTGACTCAAACACAATCTGACAACATCAACAGTTGCAATCAAACGAGTGCGATAATCAAGACGAGTTTGGCTAGTTTGATTCGATAATGCAAGTTCATTGTGCTGATTTTGATGCATTAAATCTTGACAAGCTTGAACACATTATTGTGAATACTGTTCACATCTCCAACATGTTCTCTGAATTTTCTCAACGCCTCTTTCCAATTTGTGAAACCTTCGGTAACAAAAACATCACCACCACTTTGACCTCCACGCTCCGGTTTAAAAAGATAACAACACAAGCAATACACTGAATCTTCCGACACACTATACTCCAACCAATTAGGGTGTTCTTTGTACCATGTGACAACAAATCTGCGTGTCTTTCCCCCAAAAATCCTTCTTGGAAAATCTACCTTTGGTTGACAGGGCCCCTTTTGCAAATAAAACCTTCTGATCTTTTCTCTATCATTAACATGTGAATCATAAATACTCTTTCTTTTAGCAGGATCAATCGGCAATTTATCTACATCAACTTCCTCTCGTATTTGCTGACGGTTCGGAACACAGGCTTCACGAATAATTTCAGATTGTCCAGAAGGTATATCACTCTGGAACATGGATTGATAATATCTCTTCATCGCTGATACAAAAAATACACTAATCAATTAAAATCCAAAATCCATGTTAAATCATAAAATAAATTTTTTGAATATACCTGAAAAGAGGAGACGAGAGACGAGGAGAGTGATGAAATTGAACTGTTTTGCAAGACCGAGACGTAAGGAACAAATTGAGATTGCCGAATTGATTTTTTTGATGAAGTCTTCGTCAGAATGATGTCGTAACCCTAATTGAATTGTTTGTGTTTAGCGTAGGTCGTAGGAACAAAAGTAAAATTTTAGACAGCAGTATAAAAAAATTAAGGCCCAAACTTCAGGGGGGCCCAACCCTACCCTGGCCCACACTTATCTCCGCCACTGACAGCACCAGATTCTATATAAGATCAACAGAAAAAGGGTTAATATTGATGATTTTTCTTGTAATGTTTTATCTGCTTATACCGCTTAAGTTGTACTAAATAGCGATTAAAATGTGAACTGAACTTTCTATGTTCTTCATGGCTAGTTGGTTAGGACTCTAGGAAATTTAATTGAGCACATATATACTCTTGGAAATATCATCAGTCAAAATCATGCGTGTCAAACGAGTACTTGGAACTTTTCTTGGCATCCGAGACTAGGGGTGTCCAATGGGCCGGGCCGGGCCGGCCCAAACCCTAAATCGTTAGTCCATTATTTTTCGGGCTTGACCGGACCTAATTTAAAATTAAATTGTATTTTTTTTAAATTATTTATTTTGAAACACGTATTTAAATCACTTTAATTATAATTATTTTTATAAAAATAGTTTTAAATAACATTTTCAACGAATAGTCCATATTTTGAATTTAATTGTAATATATTGAGCTTAAATAATTATACACGCGAATCGTAGTAGATACAAAATGTTTGTATATCATTGTACGTTATCATGATTTTATATACACAACATATATATTGTATACTTTAAATTTGAAAATTAATTTTTTTCACTCGGGCTTTATCGGGCCTCGTATCGGCCGGGCTTTTCGGGCCGAGCGGGCTTTGATATTCAAGCCCTAGCCCGGTCCGTGACTTTCGGGCTCGAGTTTTTTCGGCTTTGGATGCGGGTCGGGCTGGGCTTGGACCGGGCCGAGCGGGCTTTGATATTCAAGCTTTAGCCCGGTCCGTGACTTTCAGGCTCGGGCTTTTTTCGGCCTTGGGTGCGGGTCGGGCCGGGCTTAGACCGGGCCGGAGGGTCGGAGGATTTTTTTTCGGGCTTTCGGGCCAAATGGACATCCCTATCCAAGACTGCTTGTACTGGAGCTTTTAAATTAATTGCTTGTTTAACATGAGAAATTTCGAAGACAAATTGTTGGTGTTCTTAAAATATGTCTTACCACCCAAACTTAAGAAGTACAATAGACTTGAGGTTATATTTTTTCATGAAATCATGTTCATTTGTAGCTATATGTGTATGCAAAAATATATAAAGAATCTGCATATTAAACTCTTAACCAACTTGAGGATTGTCCACCTACCTCAGATGGCAGCCTTCATCATCAAGGCAAATGCAAAAATACAACCACTGGTTAACTTGTATGCTGCAGAAGATGGTGGAGGTGGCGACGTTGCTTTTGGTGGATGCGGTGAAGTTGCAGTAGGTGGAGGAGGTGGTGGTAAAGATGAGGTTCCGAATGTTCCGACCTTAAGCTTCAGTTGCTGATCGCAGTGGTCTGGAGTCTTCAATAGCATAGTTGTCTTGAAATGTTTTAGCAGTTTACTTTTCTGTACAAGTTGGAGCTGTGTTTTTAGGGTTATTGTTGATATACAAATGTCAACTAGGATGTATATTATTTGGCTTTTAGTACTTTTGGTGTTGAGGTTTGATGCACTGGAAGGATTTTGTAAGCAAAAAGTATGTGTTGTACTAATATATTCAATGTAAAAGCTCCAAAACAATTCTACAGAACAATTGAAAGCGATGATTATTTGACTAGCCCGTATGAAAAACATCGTAGCTGGAATTTTGCGCCTTCAATAAGCCTTTCAAGCCACTGCCACTGCCGGCGACTCTCTAAGTTCACTATGCTTTCTATGCACGAGGGTGTTTCCTTTTCCCAGATAGTGCGCGGTTTGCCTTTTGCATATAGAGCATGACGATGTGCGGCTTTGTTTGCATGGGTACTCACAAAAAAACGCTTAACTCGTTTAAACTTACCCACCACCAGTGGCGGAACCAGGGGGGCGGAGGGGGCTGGAGCCCCGGCGAGGAAATTTTTTTTTTTACCAGGCATAATTTATCATAATTAGATTTGGAGCCCCGGGTAAAGTAATTATTTGAGCCCCGGCTGAAAAAATTATTAGAGCCCCGACTAAAAAAATTATTTGAGCCCCCCTAAAAAAATTATTTGAGCCCCCGCTAAAATTATTTGCAGATAGCTCGTACCTCCTAAGCTTTTGAGCCCCGACGAATATTTCGTCCTGGTTCCGCCGCTGCCCACCACAGCTTTTACTTTTTCACTCAGCAACTCTAAGAACTCTTCCGAGTTCTGGTCAATGTTGAGGTTCATTGTTTCAATAGAAAATACGGTTGAATTTTTAAGGTCTCAGCCAACAACATACCCTCAAGAAATCCTTCCACCCTTGGTTCAACATTAGTCATCTCTTTTTCGAAGCTTACTGCGTATTCAACCGCCCCCTTATAGTCGCGAACAAGGACAGCTATTCCAATTAAACCATTTGTAAATCTAACTGCTTCTCTATTTATTTTCAAAACCCCAGGATAGGCGGTTCCATCCTTGATATGATCTGGGCATTTCTAAATCAGCATTCAAAATGACAGCAAGTACTGAATCTATTGAATTAACAATGCCTAACTGGGTTGGGTCATCAAAAGTTTTAATTATACAAGCCCAAGAATACAAGCTCAAGACTAAAGAAGACAAGAAAGGTTTGGAGCTTTCTAGAGAAGTGTGGAGAAGGTGAGAAGAAGATATTTTAGCTAGATATTTCTAGAGGTTGAATTTGGACCGTTGGATGAAACTAATCTCATCCATCCATTCCATAAGTGTAGTTATAAATAGGGGTCTTGTGATGTAGGTTTATCATCTTGAGTTTAAGAAACAATGTGAGAGTGAGGTGTGAGTGACTCCTCTTGTAATAGTTTCTCTTTTCAATAATAAAATTCGTCTTGGAAAGCTACGCAACTCAACAGAATCAACCTATGACAGTGTGTTCGTTTTGCATAGTTGCACCTAAAAAATATCAATAAAAAAGCAGAATCAAATGTATTTTGAAGCATGAAATGTGTATTTCCATACCTTCAGTCAACCTTCTTGTACATACATAAAGCAGCGCATCCTTTGATACCGTTGGAACACACATATCATGTCCTGCACAAGAATTAATCTAATAAACTTTTGTATCTTCAGCCATAAAACAATACAAATAAAAATTAGCGTTACCTCTCATAAATGGACGAGATAGAACACAAGCTTTTCGGACGATTGATTTGTCATGAGATATGACCAAATTAAACTCAGAATCAATGCCCCAGTGAACAGAATATTCATGATCATACCCCTAGATAAAGAACTAACTTAGAGAACGTACAATATTTTGATTGAGATTAATACGAAAACGAGTTTAAATAAATCCACATAACAAAAGACAATCAATTGCTAAACACAAAAAGAATCAAACTTTGAAGCATATCTCAAATCTTTCTCGCAACTCTCCTGGTAGTCACACTCTTCATCCCACCAGCATCTACTCCATACGACATATCAATACTCAATGGAGGCTTGTTCTCTTTAGTTCTACTCAACGAGTACCTTGAATTCTGAGTCTGATTCCTATCCACCAGAAAATCCACAGCAATGCTTTTCCTCCCCTCTCCAATCAGGTCTTAAGCCTTACACCAGTTGCATCATACATAACATATCCATAAATTGATTGATCAAGGCAATACAATGATAGTTTGACACTTGACAGAGCAGTGGCAGGGAGCTTAGTGCCAAATCTTTCAGTCTACATGCACATTATCAATCTACCAAGCATGTTTATGTTTAAAGAATGCATTTTAATCCAAAGTAGCCATGTCAATACAAAAACGATTAAGACCTGATTGTTAAATACATACAACAGATGCTAAAACCACCGCGATGGCAAATGCTGACCAACCAGTCCCTTCAAATCAAATTAAAGACAACTCAGAAAAAACACAATATTGCAATCTAAACAAATGGATGCGAGGGTGGAAAATCCAGAACAGAAAGCGAATAAGAGATGGCGAGATATACCAAGTTGTGAAGAGTTTGAGAAACTGAGCGAGCGCGAGAGGAAAGCAGAAAGAGGCGGCAGATTTGGAGGCCAGAGAAAGGGCGGAGGTGAATTGGATCTGAAGCTCGACGACGCATCCGCAGCAGTCAAAATGAACTCCTGAATCATACTCACTCCCACTCTCCCACATCGTTTGTTAACAAAAGAAATCAGCAGAGATTGTAAATAAAAACCCAACCCATGTAATTTGAAAGCTCATACTTTTCTCAGCCAATTGGCTAAGATAAGTAAAGCCCACTGGGCTTACTCGGGCTTTAATCGAGCTTGAGTCAAGTTCGAGTATTTCAGTACTCTTTTGAGGATTCGAGCTTAAATCGAGCTCGAACCGAGTTTGAGTACTGTTCATGTGTAGCTTGGACTTGGAGCTTAAATCGAGCTCGAGTAATTAGTATTTTTGAGGAATCGAGCGCTAATCGAGATCGAGTCGAATTCGAGTACTATTAAAATTTTTTTAAGGATTCGAGCTCTCAACGAGCTCGAGTACTATAGTATTTTTTCGAGTTGAATTCGAGCTAATACTAGTAAGGCTCGAACGAGCTCGAGCCGAGCTCGAGCACAAAAAATCTTATACGAATCCAGCCCGAACGACTCGGCTCGACTCGGCTCGTTTGCAACCCTAGACACAGGCTGTAAACAGGGACGCAATTTTAATATTTTAAGAATTAACAAGTAGAGACGCACAACCTTTCCAAACCGATGGACGTAATTTTTTGAAAATGAGGCCGTAGAGTGGACCGTACCGAATAGTTACGGACAGGTCTAATTACGATCCGGTCCGGATTTGGACAGTAAACCTGTAATTAATTTTGTTATTTCATTTTAAATTACAAAAATTGATTTTAAAATACTAATAATATTTTTTTAACTTTATATACATCCATTTAATTTTTTTAATATTTTTGGTAGCATTCATATTTTATTTATTAAGTTTGTTTACTATTATCCTATTTAAAATGATATATTTTAAATATTTTATAATTTTATATTAATTTGTATTTCGATCCCAGCCAAACGGTAAATTTGTTGGACTAGATCAGAGCAGACCGTAACCCGTAATCTCGATAAATTATGGACTTTGATCATATAGTAAATTCGGATATCTTTATTCCATGTTGTTTAAAAAAATTTGTACATCATGCCGAAACTTCTTCTAAACGTATTAACCGAGCATACCAAGTAACATCCGTAATCAGTACTGGGAAGCGGTAATTTCGTAACTGGGTACAGGTGCTGGTAACGGTCCCTCTTTTTCGTTACAAGGAAAGTGTCGATTACCGTTTCTTCGTTTTTTAGCCAGTTTGGATCCGGCACCAGCACCGGGACCGGAACCGGTAATTCGTTACCGGTTTCTTTGTTACACCCCTACTCCGAATCTCATGAAATGAATTCACTTCGACGTTGTTTGCTTTCAAAGAGTTTTCTTAATGAGCAAGTAATGTAAACGAATTCCGAAAAAAACCCTTTACACTATTAAAGTCAATAAAAATTGTGAATTTGTATGAGTATACAGGTTAATCACGCATTCTTGTACTTTTAAATTACTTGGTACCTCATGAAATGCATTATAAATTAATGTCATTTACTTCAAAATGCTTTGCTTAATGTGCAAAAAATGTAAACAAATTCCTACGAAACCGCTTAAAACTATCAAAGCGACTTGAAATAGTGAATTATTATGAGTATTTGGGTTTGTCACGCTTTCTTGTACTCTTTAACATACTCAGAATCTCATTAAATAATTTTTAAAAATGTTGTTTAATTCTAAAGAATTTTCTTAATGACCAAGTACTGTAAACGAATCCCTACGAAATCCGTTTAAACTAACAAAGTTGATGGAAACAGTGAATTGTACGAATATTTGGGTTTGTGAAGCATTCTTATACTCTTTAACATACTCGAAATCTAATTAATTACATTCAAATCAATGTTATTTACTTCCAAAGACTTTGCTTAATGAGCTAGTAATGTAAACGAATTCCTAGGAAACCCCTTGAAACTAACAAACTGTTTTGAAACCGTTGGGTGGGTTAAAAAGGCTTAGAGGAAATATGAGCTAAACGAAGCTGGAGACGAACTTAAATGGATCAATGGGACGAGTATCGGATCCGAACGGTTGTTCCCGATTTTTCGGACGGTTGTTACTAACTAATGGAATAAATAGAAAATCGGATCAGAGGAAGAAATGACAACTTGGGGAAACCCTAATGTCCCCATTACTACTTCAATTGAGAGTCATTGACTATGTCTATCTAATCAAATAGCTACGACTTAATACATAAACTTGTAACGAAACATTTTGAGACCTTTATTCTTTAATTATTGGATTTGACGCATACAACGACACACGTTTGAATTTTGGTGTCGTCGCCAGAAAATGCTACTACATAGAGCTACTGTAATAGGAGTAGTGCTCTTTTGAGACTCTTACTGTTGGGTGAGACCCTGAGACCTCAATCATGGCCGTTGATTGGGTTTGCTTTTGGGGTCCAGATTGTGCCACGTGGAGGTGAGAGAAGAAAAGCAGAAATTTCTCTCACCTCCGATTTCGAATTTCTCTCACCTCCACGTGGCACAATCTGGACCCCAAAAGCAAACTCAATCAATGGTCATGATTGGGGTCTCAGGGTCTCACCCAATAGTAAGGGTCTCAAAATAGCATTACTCACTGTAGTAGTTTCTTTAGTTATAGTTTATTTTCTTTTAGTAGTTATTTTCTTTTAGTTATTTCATACACTACTTATCATCATGTCAAAAAATGATAGAGTTCTCAATTCTAGGGACGATATTGACGAGGGAGGAAGCGATGAGGAAGGAAGCGGTGTATAAGGCGATCTTTGAGAAAATCGCCAGGTTGATCAACCTCAAGGGAGACTAGATCAAAATGGGCACTAACGTTACTTCCGCTGAAACTAAGAAGAGACAAACCGATGAAGGAGATGCATGCACTCACTTTCAAAGCTTAGCCATGGTGCATGCGCATAGATCTTTAAAGAGTTTGTTGGTTCATCAGCTATCCAAATTTGCTAGACTAGAAGGAGAGAACTGACTTAGCATCTGAAGGAATTACAAGTGATCCGCTCTACCTATAAATTGAAGCTTTTTCTTTTTTATTACTTGATTATGCTCGAGCGTGTCTAATGACTCTATTTATAGGTTCCATAGATCATAAAAGGAGATGCAGCGCATATTCTTGATCAAATATTTTCCATCTTCAAAAGTGACTATTATTTGGAAGGAGCTTGTTAGCATCAAACAAGAACATGAAGAATCGATATACAATTACCTATAGCATTTCAAACAATTGGAGAACAGATGCCACAACTTGGAAGTGTCGCAAAGACTAGATTGAATACCTCATGGATGGCATGATCCCTCCAAAGAGAAGGATGCTCGATTGTGCAGCTCGAGGATCGATCATGAACATTTTTCCAGGGAAAATCAGGGACCTAATCTATGATATTGGGAGAACACTAGGTATCGAGAGAATGAATCCCAATATGCTTCTAACATAGACATAGTTAAGGGGTATAACAACAACTTATGGTGATTCGGAAAAAGCCGCAGAAGACGTGCGACATATCTTCATGTTCGAATTTCCAAGAAGATGAGGACGTCAACGCAATCGGAGGATATGAGAACCAAAACATAGATATATAAAATCCTGCCGGTAGAAACAATTTTTAGAACATTAAAGTAAGAGTATGATAAAAGGCTAAACTAGATCTATAAAATGGTGCCGGTAGAATTGAACTATTAGCCACTAGGCTAAACTAAATTTATAAAATGCTGCCGGTATAAAGTTATGCGTATAATTACATTGAGTTAGGTTTTAGAATGTTATTTAAATTATGTGAGACATTAGGACAAAATCTAACTCGTTGATTATTGCTTGATCTAGCAGTTGAGATTAAAATTAGTTTTTAATAAAGTTGATGATTGAGTTTGCAAAAAACACGCAGCGGTTGAATTTAGAAATTTTTTACTTTTAAACAGTTGAGATTATGTATTACGGTATCTCAAATATTTGCATGTACTCCTAGATCTTTCCCCTAATCACATTTTATCAAATATAAGGGTCAGTGAATCCCTTCTAACCCTCCTGGATTCTCTACTGGTTACTGGTGTTATGTGAAATCAGTGTACTACCACTCCAATAAATAAATTCACTCCCCTGAATTAATCCAATAATAGAAAAAATAACATTTGAAGATGGATGGAATGAGTACTTCAAATCAGTTAAAACTTTGTTTGCTCAATCAATAATTTTTGCATTTTTTCGAATATAATGTAAGAAATCTACTATTATAAGAGATTTAATATGAATTCAGATTCAGAGCACTTAAAACGATTTACATCAAGTCAAAATTAGTGGCAGATGCGTGTAAGATAGGCCAGGGGCTCCTGCCCTCGGTGTTTTTTCGAAATTTAGAATTAATTTTGTGTAAAATCGCTATTTATGGATCCGTAATTGGTCAAAATCATGTATTTATAAAAGATTTAAAAAATACATCATAAGTTTATAATATAAACAGTCAAAATAACATAATTTTTGAACCCGCAGTAAATAATGCCATGTACGAAATATAAATCAATTTAACATAATACATAAGATAGTTTTAAGCAATGTGTGAAAACCTTTATATTATATAAAACATTTTCCTAATTTACCCTTTAGTTCTCTTCTCTGTACACACATTACATTATAAACAACATTTCCAGATCGCCGGAATCGGGAAGCAGCAGCAGCCTCTCCTCTCAGATCCGAATTCGTGACGCGTACAGTACTCGGTATTCAGATCGGATCATCCAGCTGGCCGGAATGACAATCGGCGAAACCGAGAGGTTTCAGCTCGGGACTATCGGAGCTCTCACTCTCTCCGTCGTCTCTTCCGTTTCCATCGTCATATGTAACAAGGCACTCATCAGTTCTCTCGGTTTCCATTTCGGTACATCATTTCTTATTTCGTATGATGTTTGTATTTTCATGAGTAGTTTGTTGAAACACTGATGGAGGAGTTGTGTTTTTTTGTTAATGTGCAGCTACGACTTTGACCAGTTGGCATCTCCTTGTCACCTTCTGTTCACTTCATGTAGCTTTACATTTGAAATTCTTCGAGCATAAACCTTTCGATCCCAAGTCTGTAATGGGATTTGGGATTCTTAATGGGATATCCATTGGACTCCTGAATCTGAGTTTGGGATTTAATTCCGTTGGCTTCTATCAGGTAGAGATTTGTTTTCTGGATATATTTGTCTTGTCGGCAACACAACACAATATGTTGTACTTGGCACATTTTATGTTGTTCTGATTTTGTCCATGTGTTTTTTCAGATGACAAAATTGGCTATCATCCCTTGTACCGTGATCTTAGAGACTATTTTCTTTAGGAAGAAATTCAGGTTTGTGTTGAGTTTCAACTAAAAGCATGTTATGTACTGATTCAGTTTTTAATGATCAATTTCTTGCTGGGTAAAAAGTCTCAGTTTGTAGTTACCGCTTGCTCTTAATCATGTATGGAGACCACAATTTATTTATACCAAAATGCTAATAAATTTAAGTTTATTTAAAACATTTCAGTAGAAGCATCCAGCTTTCTCTTGGCATCCTCCTCATTGGAGTCGGAATAGCAACAGTCACAGATTTGCAGCTCAATGTCCTGGGATCTGTGTTATCTCTCCTTGCGGTTCTCACAACATGCGTTGCTCAAATTGTATCCTTGAATATGTTTGTACAAATGTTACATTTTTTCCCAGCAATATTCTTCTTGGTATTTATTGTGTGCTTCTGCTATCATTTAAATGGCCACCAATATGCATGATTTTGTTGGCAGGTGAGGAAAAGATTTATTTGTATTATGTACTTCGCTCTTTCTTAGTTAGATAAGATGGACATGGTGTAGTAGTTTATATTTACTTACATGTGAATATCCAGAAGGGGCGTTTCAAAATCTTTGTCCTGGATGTTTGATGACCTTTGCTCAGTTGCTTGCCTTAACTAGATTTTACCAGATGACAAATACCATTCAGAAGAAATTCAAGGTTTCGTCAACCCAACTTCTGTATCAGTCTTGTCCTTATCAAGCAACAACGTTGCTGATTACGGGACCATTTTTGGATAAGCTCCTGACGGGTCACAATGTTTTTTCATTTAACTATACACAGCAAGTGTTGGTAAGAACATCGCATTTTTTAGCTGTTATAAATTTCTAGAATTCGTGCTAAATTTGAGTTCTTTACTTTGTAGGCTTTCATCATAATGTCATGCTTGATCTCAGTGTCTGTCAATTTTAGTACATTTTTGGTGATTGGAAAAACTTCTCCAGTTACATATCAAGTCCTCGGACATCTGAAAACCTGTCTAGTGTTGGCATTTGGATATGTCTTGCTTCATGATCCATTTAACTGGAGAAACATACTGGGAATTCTCGTAGCATTAGTAGGGATGATACTTTACTCATACTGCTGCACCCTTGAAAGCCAGCAAAAAGCTGCTGAACCGTCAATACAATCACCCCAGGTAATAATAACTCTCCTTCTCCAGTGCATGTAATTAAGCGTTCTCCTTCTTTAAAACTTTACTTTGCCCCTCCAGGTAGATGAAGAATCAGCACCTTTGATAAATCTTGAAAATGGTAGTGGGTTAATAAATGAGGCTGCTGTCTCAAAACCAACTCCTGTATGGAATAACAAAGATCTGCATGCTGAAATAATCATATCAATCTACACACTACAACAACAGACCGGGAGACTGCTAAGAGTTCCCAAGCCACCTTCTCTTATAGTTAGGCTATCTGAATCAAAAACTTATCATACCATCAGAATACTTTTGTAAGTCTTGGTTATATAGTATTATACTGTCTTGTGGCATCAGCACAAGGGCTTGATGACTGATGTTCTGACAATTATATTTAGGAATGAGAAATATAGATGTTTTTAATATTCAAAAGTTTTAATTCATTTATCGGCATAGTAGTTTCTTTTTTCTTTAAATGTCATTAGATAAATTATTAATAATCTTAAACCTTCTTCCCCTTTGAATTCAGATCCAGTGCAGTGCTATTATTTACTGCGAGCACCAAAACGATGTCACTATGAAGTTATTTACTGTAAGCTTATGCAGTTTTGAAGGAACTTTTTACCAAAACTACGTAGATTTGGGTCAATACAAAATGATGTTGCAATAATGAATCTGAATCCTTCCCCTTTAATCTATACTATCATCCAATATAACTTATCCCATTTTAAAATCAATTGGAGTTTTTAAAAGTTGTAAAAAGGAATAACTAATAATTCCCATTGTCATCAAACTTTTTTTGAATAATAAAATAAACATCCATACTTATTTCTTCTATGCTAAAACTAAATTTCAAAAGTGACCAAACTAAATATCTGAATCAAATCAAAATAAAACTCACAAAATTTTGTCTTTGAAATCAAGTTCTAAGAACTTGATGTCAAGCAAAGGGTAAAAGAATACGAAGAACAAAAGCAGAGTAAAGACACTTGTGGCAAACCGCAAACAAAGACAGAAATGACATCAAAAAAACACTCAGACTTGATTGACATTACTGCAGAGTTTCTTGCTTTTGCTGATCCCCTTCCCAAGCCCAAATGATATCGCCTAGAGCTGGTCGGATATCCTCATTCAATATCATATGGAATTCCATAACATCTCCGCAGGACTTTTTTAGTTCAATCAGGTGGAAAGATGATGTGAACTCAAATATATTTGCAACAATTGACAACTTCTCATTTCTATATTCCATCGGTCTCTCCAGCTTAATCAAACCTCCAACTTTTTTTGTAATTTTCAGCTGCAGTTTCTTTGCTACATCCTCAAATCTTGATATAATTTTGGAGGCGGACTGCGTAGACGTGAACTGCACTTCATCTTTTAAATTGGCAATATTGCTGTCAGAAAATAGTCCTGACAAGTTGAACCCTGCTGATAGAGAAATGATGTCAAACGCATTCAAGTGGCTGAGTTTAGTTTTTTCAACCTTCGACTCAGCAAAAGGATCGTTTCTTTCAGACGCTTTGCGTAGTTGATCAACGGTGGTGATTTCAGGTGATTCTTCTGGTTCGGATATAAACCCTTTTTGAAACCAGGGATGGTTCATAATAGCTGAAACAGAAATCCTGGTTTTGGGATTTGGGTCAAGCATTTTTGCCAATAACCGACGTGCTTCTGGAGAAATCCAACAAGGGCACTTGAACTCACCCCTTGAGATCCTCCTATACATCGCTACAATATTTGAGTCCCGAAAAGGTAAATACCCAGCAAGGAGAACAAATAAAATTACACCACAAGACCATATGTCAGATAAAGCTCCATCATACCCTCTTCGATTAATAATTTCAGGTGCAACATAGGCAGGAGTTCCACATGCTGTATGAAGCAACCCATCTAATCGTTTGGATTCTGAAACTGCACTGAAACCAAAATCAGAAACCTTCAAAACACCATTTTCATCCAGCAAAAGGTTCTCAAGTTTCAAGTCACGGTGACAAACACCCCTTCGATGACAAAAGTCAATAGCGCTAATCAACTGCTGAAAATATTTCCTTGCCTTTGCCTCTTTGAGTCTTCCTTTCGACACTTTGCTAAACAGCTCCCCGCCTTTTGCATACTCCATTATGTAATAAATCTTGGTTTTGCTAGCCATAACTTCATAGAGTTGCAACACATTCGGATGTTTCACCATCTTCATGGCAGATATCTCTCGCTTTGTCTGTTCAGCAAGTCCTACTTTAAGTAACTTCTCCTTTTCCAAAACTTTAACCGCAACACTTTTACCAGTCTGAATATCCCTCGCGTAATACACCTTAGCAAAACTACCTTGACCGAGTAGCCTTCCAAACTCATATCGATCCATCAACACTTTCCCTTTCTTCTCCATATTGATTCAAACCACATACACTGAAATATAAAAAAGAAAACACTTGCTACTCCGCAGCTTTATACCTCAAGAACACTAAAATGTCCAACCATCATCATCAAATTCCTGTTTCATCTGATGACTTTCAACGAATTAACTTCGAGACCCGAGAAGTCCAGCGGAAACCATATTTTCTGCATTCCAAGTGTTTCAGTATAAAAAAACCTGGAAAACATGAGATATTCAGTAACTGAGATCAGAAGAGGCCTGCAAATACAACCATACATTTTCAAAGCATTCACACCAATCAAATTAAAAGATTCACAGATCCCAAACACAAAATCAGTCGCCTATAAAATTACAGAAATTAAAAGCAAAAAACCTAAAACAACACAAACATGAAACATCAATTTCTTCCAGCACAAATCCCAAGCAAATCAACAACTTCCAGCAAATTTCAAACACTAACAAAATACTCAAAAAACATTATAAAACGACAGGAATGTGGACGCTTACAGACAGGTGAAACGAAACCCTAGCGAACGGGATGGCGCTAAATGAAAACGGAAAATCAGTTACTAGAGATAAGAGCGGATTAGTGGCGTTTATTAAACTCTGTGTACTTAATTAATGCCTTCTTAAATTGTATCTGAAATTGTTTTTATTTACTAGACTGGGAAAATTAATTACTTTTTATATTAATTATAATACATTTTTGTAGAGATTAGTGTGTTTGCTTGTATGCATTTATTGGCATTCTTTTTCATAACTATTTGAGTTTAATGGTTTAGCATTTTTAATTAACATTAAAATTGTTTATTTCGAATTTATTGTGATGATCATCTTTGAAACTACAAATTGAAATTTATTAAAATAGAAAATTGCAAAAGATACAGTCAACGATACGGTTAAAATTAGAAAAAAAAATATTCATATTTTTTGCATCGAAATACCCATATGGATTCCCAAAATGGTTGGAAAGCAACAGCTTTTGTCATGTAAATATTCACACAAAAAATCAGAATTTGATGTGTAGAAGAATAAAAACAAACTTGAGATTTTGGTGATTTTGTTGTATTATGAATCTAAAATCTAAATAAAAACACAACCGATTATGCGTTCATATGGTTTTATTTCTTTGAGCAATTACAACATACGAAAACAAACTTGAAATCTTTTTAGACTTTTACTTCGCAAACAGTAAATTCTGAGTTATAGAAATGTTTGAGGATGACTAATAATTTTGTGAAATCAATGTATACGAATTTGATCATACTAATCAATCGTATGAGTTTTAAATAAAAAAATATTACACAAACACTAAGGGAAAAGTTTTTGCAATATGGTGAATATTTGTGATACAGAAGGATTAAATCTCAACGGTTGATTAGATTGAAATTAACAATTATTTTTTAATTTAAATCTAAGTGGTTGCATCATTAAAAACCGACAATACATATCATGTCTCAAGATCCTACAAATATAAGTTTCTCCATTCAATCGCAAAATTCAATTAAATTAATTTTCATCTCGACCTTCATATTAATAAAAGCAATTACTGAAATTAAGTTTCCCGTGCCACAAGTTGCCTACTTTTATTTCAGCATCATTTTTAATCTAAACAAAAAAAAATTGGAGGGGTTCAAAATCGCTTCCAAGTTCCAATTGATTCAAAAACTGCCACAAAACGCACCATGCCAATTATCACCACTAAGAGCTTTATTTGTTCAAAGCATCCCGAATTCCGGGATAAAAGGCATTAACAGTTTATGCAAATTGTTTAATTAAAGTCAAAAAGTTTCCACAATGTATTATGAGCTGTTTAATACGAGCATTTAGGTGAGGATGGATGTGGACGACTTTGTGTGACTTGTGCACGACTCATCTTTTGCACCCATGTCTAATTTTCTTAATCTCAAATGCATAGAAGCTACACAGGAGTCTTACACATCATGAAAAGAAGCAGGAAATAGTTAACTACTACGTTTATTGTACATTAGCCAATACTTGACTTGCCTTTTCATATGCCGCCGGTAACCACAATAACCCCAAAATCAACATTGTGCCATTTGATGGGGTCTCTTGCTTGGTAAGGATCTCTTTACATCACGGGATTTCACGGGTAGTGAATGACACTTGCTTGGAATGGAATCAGGTGGAAGAGTCAATCCCGAGAAAGATGTGTCACGAGTTTATGCTATGAGTTCCCCAGATATTTGAATAAGAATGTAAACTTAAGTGCGAGTCTGGATCTTCAGCATTGGCGAGCTGCAATTAAGGCATGATAGAAATCCGTGTTGTGATGGGTGAAAATGTGAGTAAATAGATGAATAAGAAGAATGTCGAACTTGAAAAATGATAAAATAATAAGGTTCAAGTTAAATAAAACCTGGTCAAACTTCCCCACCATAGCTGAATCTGCTTCATCGTCCACCTGAAACAAGGCCATAAGTTAACGGTAGGGTTGAACTAGTTGTTAACTGTCACTAGTAACATCAATAATAGGAGTGTGATAGAGGAACAAGTTATAATAAATACTTAGTCACTAAATTTCATAGCAATCTTGATTAAGGTTGTGTATAAGTTAGAAAAATTAATCACGAAACTGGAATTAATGTGCAAAAAAAATGCACCAATGAATTCTGATTTACTTACTCGATACCAATAAGCTGAATGAATTTCTTCAATCCATTTCCCCAAATAAGCGGAATTGATTCTCTTGGCTTCTTGCTCATAACAATCCCTTTCCTGCACAAGTTCCATTCACAAATTACACAAACATAATAATCACAGATGTAAAGAAAAACATTTCATTAGATGAAACGTCGCTGTACCTCCGCCGACATAGTCTTCCAAATCTCAAACCCCTTTTGATTGATCACACTCAAATCATCATCTGGAAAATCCATCCCCAACTTTTGCCTGGAAAATCACACGACATACTCAACAAAAAACTGTAAAGAAATCAACACACGAACTAGTCCATCTAAACATAAACCAACCTACACCTTATAGGCAAAGACAACTAGACGAGTGCCACATAACAAACTCACCACCATCACCAAATCATCGAGACATGGGATATTTTTATGAATACTTTCACGCAAGTACATATCAATAAACCCTGGCTACTGAACTCATAAACACAAAGAACATAAGAAAGACTAGATTTTGAGTGGAAAACATACAAATAAATGCAAAAGGCTGATCTGGGCTGGTCCCCAATTTCCAAATTGCACGCATTTAACCTCTCATATTTTCCACAAAACCTCTTCACGCCCTTTTTCAATCCACACTCATGCATGTCCTCCAGCACAACCGGATACATAACCCCACAATCTGAACTGGAACAAACAATCAAACAAACAACAAAAATCCATTTCAACAAAATCATAAAAATCCCAAGTTACATGACTAAACATGTCACAAAAAAACGATTCAAAGCTACATGAAACGAAGATGGTTAACAGAGATTTAGGCCGCGAAAGAGTCACCATTTGTGGAAGGCGCTTCCGTCGGGAGCGCGAGGGATGGCGCGGACTCGCTTCCGTCGAGGGTTCGCCATTGTTGAAGTGAAGTGGGGTAAGAAGCAACTCTACAACTTCCCTATTTTGTATGAGTTTAAGGAAAGGATTTAATTTTCAATCAAAAAAGGGAATAATTTAATTAATCAGTCATTTACGACTATTGATAAAATGGATTCGGATGCCGATCAGCACAATATCAAAATGATCATTATTTTTTATCTGTTTGCTATAGATCTACATTTTTATCTGAATTTTTGTTAAAATTGTACAATTTGATTCACAAAAAATTACTGTTTTTGCGATGGATCTAAATTCAAGAAAAATGTATTATCAAAAAAAAAATGAAGTCCATCAACGGCATACTTGGTCGAAAACTTCATATAGATATATATAGGGTTGAGATTATGTGAGACATGATATATATGTAGGAAATGTATCATGTGGATCCTTTCAATTTGGTGGATTCGTGGATCCCCTCTTGCACCCATCGATTGCATTTTTTGGACGCACCAGATTGTGCCAGCGCATTAATGAAGCATGTGACTTGCACGTGTGCATTTGTCATGTGCACGCGTGATGTGCACATGACAAATGCACATACGTGGCGCAATCTGGTGCGTCCAAAAAATGCAATCAACGGATGCTAGAGGGGATCCACGAGTCCACCAAATTGGATGGATTCACAGGATACAACCTCTATATATGTAAGACAAGAAGACAAAATCTGAGTCATTGATTTTTATAAATCGACAGTTGAGATTAAAGTTGAGTTTTAATTAAACTAGGCGGTTGGATTTGGAAAAACACGGGGGCGGTTGATTTTACGGTTATTTTACTTTAAATTTCAACCGTTAGATTATAATTAATGAACGATCGAGATTGTGTACTACCGTCTTACGAAAAGTTAATCGTCTTCCTAGAACTTTAGCCATATATATAAGACTTGTTCAGAGTATATAATTCTAAAAATTTATCAAAATACTTCTAAACTTGAAATGTACGACAAATATAACTGAAAATCGGACATTCGATACACGCCAAATACGAAAGCCCTTAATTTAGAAGAGAAGTGGGAATATCAGTCACTAGCCACTGCTTTAGTATAATTTGAGCTTTATGATACTATGTACTTTTGTAATAACAACAATTAGTAGGGAAATATATCATGTGGATTCATCTAATTTGGTGGACTCGTGAATCTCCTCTTCCACTCGTTGATTGCATTTTTTGGACGCACTAGATTGGTCCCAATTAGTGTTTAAGAAATGTATGTTGTTGTACTCGAAATAAGCTCTTCAATGATCGTAGATAAGTCTTCTGAATCTTAACGAGTGAATTTATTTGATTTTGAAATTGATACAAAACTGCGAATAGTGTTTTTAGGTAGCACTGTCTAGGGATGTCCATTAGGCCCTAAAAAAGCCTTAAGGCCCGGCCCGGCCCGAAGGCCGAAAAAAGCTCGAGCCCGAAAGTCCCGAAAAGCCCGGCCCGATGCTAGGCCCGTAAAAGCCCGATAAAAAAATTTAAATAAATATATTATTTTCAAATTTAAAGTATATGATATTTATATCATTTATATAACATCACAAGAACTTACAACGATATACAAACATTTTATATGTATTCTAAATGCATATAAAATTGTTTAAGTTCGTTATATTACAAGTAAATTCAAAATATAGACTATTCGTTGAACACATTATTTAAAACTATTGTTATAAAAATATTTATAATTAAATTGTTTTAAAATATGTATTTCAAATTAATTAAAAATTAAAAACAAACTATAATTGAAATTAGGTTGGTCAAATCCGATCAAACCCGGTCAAAGCCCGGTCAAATCCTAAAGTTAAAGGGCCTAGAAAAGTCCATGGGCCTTATAATTTTAATGAGGCCCGGCCCGAAATTTTTAAAAAACCCCGAATATTTAGGACCGGGCCGGGCTCAGGCCTTGCAATTTAGGGCTTGGGCCGGCCCGACCCATTGGACATCCCTAGCACTGTCCATTATTTTTGAAATGCTGATATCTGGTGTTTGGAGTGTTTATACAATGAATCATTTTTGTTTCAAATCCCAGTCGCTTGTGGGAGATTGATTAACATTTCCATTTGCTGGAGTTTCGACGCTGATCAAGAATGTCATCCTTCCACGAGTATTTCATGTATTGTAATTAATCCTGCTTGAATTTTGAATATAATAAACACCGCCATAATCGGTTTCAAATCTATTAAAAGCCTAGACATTATCATAATTTCAAATCCAAACATGGAAAATATGTTGTTATTCACTATTTTGTACAACATGATTTATGAACTAAATTGTATCAGGTAACAAACTAGTAAAAGTCCAATCTTAGATACAAGTGTCTTAAATTCATAGATCAAAGGTCATAATGAACAATGCTCAACTAAACTATCCCTAGCTGCCTTCTGGCTCTTCAACGGTGGGTCATGTATTTGATTCTGGTTCAAAAGTTCTAGTAGGAGTTGTTATCTTTGCCTATATTAAAATGATAATTATTAGTTCAAAAGTTCTAGTAGGAGTTGTTGTTTTTGCCTATATTAATATGATAATAATCAGTTCAAAAATTCATAACCATCTAGAAATGTTATATTACATGATTATGACCTTTTTGGTTGATGACTCCTCTTCAACTGTGAGATTCTTTTCCTTGCAATTTCAATTCCAAAACCTCCTTGTTTTAACTAAGATCGCGCTTTTTTTTCTAATTTTGTTTGTAACCGTTGATAACAGGTCATTGTCTCGTTTGTTTGACATACGGTTCTTCCACTAGATCAACGTGCAACGCCTGAAACAATGATAATGTTAATAAAGATGACAATTTTAATTATCAGACATGTGCATATTATACACATATAGCTAAAAATGTCAATGGAGTTGTAAAACTGGCCTATTTAAAAGAACTTCCCATTCCTCCTTTGAATCATTTAGACATGTCACCACATGCTTGCCTCGGTTGAGATGTCATATATCCTCTACGCTACCAATGCAATGTAATATCCTCAGGTTTGAGTTTCGATACTTTTGACAGTGAATCATGATCGTGTAAAATAACACCAAAAATGAAGCTTGAATCACTATATGTTTTCATCTCCTATTTCTTTGATTGTTGTTGTCAACAATTAACATTTACCTTCTTCTCTTTAATGTTTGGGAATTTTCCCTTCTAGCTCCTCTTTAGTTCATGTTGAAGACCCACCATATTTGGGTGGATGAGACTCTTTCAACAAGAGCACACCACAGAAGAAAGAAAGGTAGCGAGAGTTTTAATGAATAAACGAATAGAAGAGAAGAGAAACACCATTCATTATTTTTAGTAACTTGTGTAGTATAAATACGCTACATGTTTTCATTTGTAATTCAATTCATTTTTTTCAATGCAATTCAAACAGCTTTCTCAAGAAATAGTTTGAGAAGAAGAAAATCCTCTCATCAGTGAGAGAAGTGTTTTGTGATCCCATTTTATTACACATAAGGAGGGAAAAAGGTGTATCCTGGTGATACAATTTCGCTGCGTAGTTATCTTTTCCTCAACAACTGGTATCAGAGCTTTGGTTCTTACTTCTTGTGTGAATAAAATGGAAGATTTTGCGTCGACGTCATCCGCAAAATGGTGAAACTGATTTCTTCGAATTATGCAATTTGGAAGCCAAGAATGGAAGATATCCTTTATTGCAAGGACTTATACCAACTGTTGGAAAACGAAGGAGTTAAGCCAGATTCCAAATCAAACGCTGATTGGAATGTGATGAACAAGAAAACTGTCGGACAAATACGACAGTGGGTGGATCAAAGTGTATTCCATCATGTAGCATAAGAGACGGTTGCCTACACATTGTGGAAGAAGCTAGAATCCATGTACGAGCGGAAGACAGCTCAAAACAAAGCCTTCTTAATTTGATGACTTGTGAATCTCAAGTATCGAGATACGAGAAGCGTGTCAGAACACTTGAGTGAGTTCCAGGGGTTAGTGAATCAACTCACTAACATGAAGATGGTGCTTGAGGATGAATTACAAGCACTACTACTTCTAAGTTCCTTGCCAGATAATTGGGACACGCTTGTAGTATCATTGAGCAACTCAACCCCTCAAGGCGTCCTGACATTGAACATTGTCAAAGATAGCATGTTCAATGAAGAGGCAAGAAGAAAAGAACAAGGAATGCCATCAGAAACGGAGGCTCTTGTCGGTGAACATCGTGGGAAGAATAACAACAGAAAATCCCACGATAAAGATAAGTCCAAAGGGAGCTCATCTAAAAAAGATGAAGGTTGCTACCATTGTGGCAAGAAGGGCCACTTCAAGAGAGACTGGAGGTTGTTCAAACGAGAACAACAAGGAAATTGTGATAAAAGTAATGTAGTTGTTGCCGATTCATCTAAAGACGAAGTGATTTTCTGTGATGATAAGAATGTGAATTTAACATCGCTCGACGCATGCTGGGTGGTAGATTCAGGAGCATCTTGCCACGTAACCACAAGAAGAGACTTCTTAAGAGACCGGTCAATATGGTCACATAAGAATGGGAAACAACGGCAGGTCCAAGATTGTTGGAAGAGGAGATGTAGCCCTGGTGACTAATGCTGGATGTCACCTAACCTTGAAAGATGTGAGACATGTACCTGACATGCGTCTCAATCTTATATCCACGGGACTATTGGATGAGGAAGGCTACACAAGTATAATTAAAGGCAGAAAGTGGAAGTTGATGCAGAACTCCCTGGTGGTAGCCCGAGGTAGCAAAAGAGACAATCTTTATGTGACTGAAGCAAAAGTCAATAATGAATGTCTAAATACTGTTGGAGAGGAGTCCTCGGTCGAGCTGTGGCACAAACGGCTTGGACATATGAGTGAGAAAGGACTTCAGATTTTATCCAGGAGAGAAGCACTACCAGGTTTGAAGACGAAGAATGTAGTTCTTAAACCTTGTGTGAGTTGCTTAGCTGGGAAGCAGCATAGGGCGTCGTTCCACTACAAAGCCCGCAACGAAATCTAACAAGTTGGATCTGGTACATACAGACGTGTGTGGTCCCATGACCACAAATACTCTTGGAGGAGCAAGGTATTTTGTTACCTTTATTGATGACAACTCCAGGAAAGTATGGGCATTTGCCATAAAGACTAAGGATCAGGTGTTTGAAGTTTTCAAACAGTTCCACGCCAGTTTGAGAGAGAAACTGGCAGAAGGTTGAAGTGTATTCGCACTGACAACGGAGGAGAATATCTGGGAGAGTTTCGTCGGTATTGCCTGAAAAATGGAATGACATGAGCGGTCAGTTCCAAAGACTCCTCAGCACAACGGGCTGGCTGAGAGAATGAACAGAACTATTGTTGAAAGAGTGAGATCGATGTTATCTCATGCGAAGCTGGAAAAGGGCTTTTGGGGAGAAGCTCTAATGACTGCTGTTGATTTGATCAATTTGTCTCCTTCAGGACCGTTAAACGGCGATGTTCCGAACAAGTTTTGGAAAGGGAAGGAGGTTTCCTACAAGCACTTGAAGGTATTTGGATGCAGAGCATTTGTTCACATTCCCAAAGACGAGAGGTCTAAGCTAGACTCCAAGACAAAGGAGTGCATATTCTTGGGATATGGAAATGAAGAGTTCGGATACAGACTGTGGGATCCGATAAAGAAAAAGATTATCAGAAGCAGAGACGTTACTTTCTTTGAAGATCAAAACATTGAAGATATTCAAAGAGGTGTGAAGCCTGATAGTCCAAAAGAATATCCAGTGAACCTGGATCCAGTTATTCCTTCACAGGCAGGTGGAGAAGATATGGAAGATGATTCGGAGAACCAATCTCCAACTCACAGTGATCCAACTGAAGAAGCAGTTGATGATAGTGATACGGAAAAAAGTGATGACGATGAAGAGCAGCATCATCATGTACCTCAATTGAGAAGGTCAGGAAGATTACATATTCCAAGTACTAGGTACTCAAGTAATGAATATGTGTTACTTACTGACGGGGGAGAACCAGAGACTTTTGAAGAAGCTCTGAAGGATGATAGCAAAAGTGAATGGGAGAAAGCCATGCAAGAAGAAATGCAATCCTTGCATGAGAATCGGACGTACGAGTTAGTACCACTACCGAAAGGCAGACGAGCACTCAAGAATAAATGGGTGTATAAATTGAAGTCTGAAGAAGGGAGCTCACGACCTAGATACAAAGCAAGGCTAGTCGTGAAAGGATTCAGCCAAAAGAAAGGGGTTGATTTCGAAGAAATATTTCACCGGTAGTGAAGATGTCATCTATCCGAGTGGTGCTTGGCCTGGCTGCGAGTCAAAACCTTGAAATCGAGCAGTTAGATGTGAAGACTGCATTTCTTCATGGAGATCTTGAAGAAGAAATATACATGGAGCAGCCAGAAGGATTTCAAGTCAAAGGCAAAGAAGATTTAGTTTGCCGTTTGAAGAAGAGTCTATACGGACTCAAACAAGCTCCACGCCAATGGTACAAGAAGTTTGATTCCTTCATGATTGAGCATGACTATCGAAGGACTACTTCAGATCATTGCGTCTTTGTGAAGAGATTTCTAGACGGAGAGTTCATCGTACTTCTTTTATATGTTGATGACATGTTGATCGTTGGGCAGAATAGCAGAAGATAAGCCAACTGAAGAAAGAGTTGAAGAAGTCTTTTGCAATGAAAGACTTAGGTCCAGCAAGACACATTTTTGGGATAACTATTTATCATGATCGAACTAAGGGGAAGTTATGGCTATCTCAAGAGAAGTATATTGAGAAGATTCATACAAATGACAATTTATCAGATATGATAACAAAGTCCTTGCCTAAGGATAAGTATGAATTTTGTAGAGAAGCTGCAGGAGTTATTTCCTCCAAATAAGTCGGGTGGGGGAGATTTGTTGAAGACCCTCCATATTTGGGTGGATGAGACTCTTTCAACAAGAGCACACCACAATAGAAAGAAAGGTAGCGAGAGTTTCAAGGAATAAACGAATGGAAGAGAAGAGAAACACCATTCCTTATTTTTAGTAACCCTGTGTAGTATAAATACGCTACATGTTTTCATTTGTAATTCAATTCATTTTTTTCAATGCAATTCAAACAGCTTTCTCAAGAAATAGTTTGAGAAGAAGAAAATCCTCTCATCAGTGAGAGAAGTGTTTTGTGATCCCATTTTATTACACAAAAGGAGGAAAAAGGTGTATCCTGGTGATACAATTTCCGCTGCGTAGTTATCTTTTCCTCAACAGTTCATTTGTGATGCTACTTTTTACCTTTGTAGTGATGATCTGGCCTTTATAAGATAGCCAAAAACACTTCTAACATCCTTTTTATTCGTTATAAACTTATCTCCTAGTGCATTTAAACTTTGTTCTCATAGTCACAACAGTCCACAACGTAATTGATTAAACTTTGTTCTCGTGATCATAGCAGTCTCCTAGTGTATTTAAAACTTAATTCCAGATGTAAGATATTCTCAAGCCCCATCTCATCCACTGCTTCTTTTTATGTTGGCGTCAATGTTGTTATAACTTGCTGAAATAATTTCGATGAACTTATGCACATATTTCCTCTGTAATGTGTCTCGCCTCATCTAACAAATCAATGTTTCTCTTTTTTAGCAATAGTTTCTCTCTTTTTATTGGTACGGTCATATAGTGTTTCCTCTTTAAATAT
Source organism: Sedum album (assembly GCA_006409495.1). Lineage (NCBI taxonomy): Eukaryota > Viridiplantae > Streptophyta > Magnoliopsida > Saxifragales > Crassulaceae > Sedum > Sedum album. Next base: position 207,653 of record QZGG01000130.1, read on the forward strand.
TATGATCCCTCGTCAGAAGAACAATATCGTCTTCATTTGTATCGTAACTCATATCTAATGATTGAATTTAATTGTTTGAAAATTTAAAAGTAATTTTATCAATAGTGCAAGTAATGAAAAGCTTACAATATGCAACATATCCCAATGAACACTAGATTAGAGTACATTTGGTTCTTGAGCCATATAGTACAAATTTGTGAATCATATCAAATTATTTTAAAGATAAATTCCAGAAAATCACCCTAATAATAGGGGTAATTACAGAAAAACACCCCTATAATACGTATTTACAGAAAACCACCTCTACAAATAGCTCTGTTAGCATTTCACCACCTCCCGTTACTTTTCTGTTAGATAAATTATTAAAAAAACTAAACATATTATAATAAATTTAAATAAATTTATTTTTAAAAATAAAATAAATTAAATTAAATTTCAGTATATTTAATTAAAATTCACAGTATTTAATTTAAGAATCATTTATGTATACTTAATGAGAAAAAATTTATAAAATATTGAAGGGTTTATTTAAGAATCATTTAATTTAAGAATCATTTATGCAACATAATATAGGATCTATTCAAACATGTAATCGCTATCAAGAAAAAACATGTAATCCCTATCAAAAAACATGTAATCGTATATTAATTATTTTAATATTATATACTCTATTGACTTTTAATTTTAATCCCTAAATCCTAAAATTATATTTCATGAAATATATTACATTATTTCATGAATTAATGATATTAAATATTATTTCAGGATATAACAAATTTAAAGTCCATGAACCATAATACACTATTTCATGAACCAAAATATTTATATTATATGATTTATGAAATAATACACTAATTTGATGAAACATAATATAATTTCATAAACCACATGATTTGAATATTTAACATTAATTACATCATTTCACGAACTAATGATGAATATATTTTTTATATTAATAATTTCATAAATATAATATTTGATTTTTTTTCTAAGTATAATGTTATTATTTAAATTAAAAGTATAATATTTGAAGGTTTTCAATTTTTTATAAATTTTTTCTTATTAAATATACATAATGATTCTTAGTTAAATACTGTGAATTTTAATTAAATATACTGAAATTTAATTTAATTTATTTTATTTTTAAAAAATAAATTTATTTAAAATTATTATAATATGTTTAGTTTTTTTAATAATTTATCTAACGGAATAGTAACGGAATAGTAACGAGGTGGTGAAATGCTAACGGAGCTATTTATAGAGGTGGTTTTCTGTAAATACGTATTATATGGATGGTTTTCTGTAATTACCCCTATTATAGGGGTGGTTTTCTGGATTTATCCTTATTTTAAACCTACACGGTATCACCCCTAAGATAATGATTCATAGTTTGAATCCATTTGGTTCATCATCCACCAAATGAGTCTACATATGTATTTAAAAACTAGACACCACTCACATTTTTATGTTTATGTACATGTATTTTTGTAACTTCTTTTACGTTTGTACGAAATTAAATTTTATTTTAGTCTTCTAACGAATTTTGAACAAGAGTATTTGAATAAATTCACAAAATCAACCAAATTATCCTTGCGCCCAGTGGCGGATCCAGGGAGGGTCGGGAGGGGTCAGCCGACCCCCTTTTCACGAGATGAACCATCTAAATATATATTATGTTCTGAACAAAAGAGCAAATAGATTAGTAGCTTGGTGGTTTTCTTCAAGTAGAGTAAGGGCAGGGGGCTGAGTTCGATTCCCAAGTCTCTTTTTTTCCTTCAAATAATATATCTATTTTCAATTTTAGACCCTCCTTTACTGAAATTTTCTTTTTCGACCCCCCTTTACTCATTGGCTGGATCCGCCACTGCTTGCGCCCACAAGATTTCAAAACAAATAGTGCTAAAAAATGAGAGTATTTAAGTCCATTTGAACCTCAATATGCACTGAAACCTGATACTTTAGACATTTCTCAAAAGAATATTAAACTCAAAAATATTGAAATGATTCCGACTTATCGGAGACCGTTGGTTGATACGTTACAAACATATAGTAAAATAACTTAGCGGTGTATACAATAGCTCGTAATTGGTGCACAAGATGTTAAGTAATATATTTATATAAAGGTAGGGAAAAGTTTTAGAAGAACATATAAATATTTGTAAGATGGTGAGATACAATCTCGATCGTTGATTACTAAGAATCCAACGGATGAGATTGAATCTTAAAATAACTGTCAAATCCAACCGCCCGTATTTTTTACAAATCCAACCGCTCAATTAAATGAAAATCAACTTAATTTCAACTGTCGGATTAATCAAATCAACAATTGAGATCGTGTCCACCCGTCTTACAAAAATTTATTGTTCCACTAGATCTTATCCTTAAAAGGTATTTTTTTCGATAGCGGTTACATTGGGTACTATTCATAGATATCTCATACATGATATGTATTCTAATCATTTGAAGCTCTGATCACAACAACTGACATCCAACCCATAATCGACAAGCAAGCACGCATGTCTCTTCCGTTCGTATGATCAGTGACGCGATTCAATTCCACGTCCACAGGCGACAACGAGGAAGACAAGCCTCCAAAAAAACAATAGGAAGAAGGGCGAAGAGCCTCCATGCATGATTAGGGGTGAAGAGCCTCAATGCACGATGCAGGTGGGCAACAAGTCCCCCACAAGGGAGGAGCACTTCTCACAAAATGTGAGAAATGATGCGTCCAGAGCGACTCGAACTCGAACGCTCCCTAAAAGGTATTTTAGATATATGAATTGTGCTTACAAAAATAATAATTCAATGCCAAAGATTTTATAGATTTTTTTTCAAATTTACCCTCTTTAAATGCTCCTCATTTATCTAATTTGTAAATCTTAGTCCTCATATACTCACTCTTAAGAGAATGGATCAAATGAAAAGTGGTAATTTGGTTGTAAAATGAAAAGTAATCCTAATCGTTCACTTGCTTTTAATCTGACGGTTCTAATTAGACAAAGAAAATATTATTTTAAATGTAAAAGGGCACATTTGTAAATTAACTAATAAATATATTTAATGTATATCATTTATTGTATTGATTCCTTAGTTTTAGTTACCGAGTGATAATTTGTGTTCTAGTCAAATATTTGATAAGAACTTTTTAAAGGTAAGTGATTGACAATTTCCAGAAGATTCAAATATTTTAAATCAATATATTTGATTCATTAAAAGTATGAGTTTTTATCTTTCGGCTACAAATTATTCAGATAATTATTCTTTTTTTTTCCATTAAATCTTTGATGCATTAAAAGCTAACATATGATTCATGAATTATATAAATCAATTTTTGTTCCATAAATATTTCGCTTCAAAACTGTATACTCCTTTGAAATTTTTAAACCAAAGAAATGATTCATTAAATTAAAATATATACACATGTTCAATTAACATGATCCACTAAAAGCCAACATTTGGTTCATGAACCACATAAACTCAAATGTTGAATCATATATAATCTCTAAGAATACGTGTAATTTATTAAACCGAAACACATGTTTTGCTTATTTATTACAAAATGATATTAACAGATGATTTATTAGTCTCAAAAGTATCTTGTATATTTCTAATAAGAAAATTAGGACGATAACCATTTCTTCTTTCTCAGTAGTTGTTGTTTATCTATATTTTTCCTTTCGTCCTTCTGTGTTCCGTGTAATGAGAAAATAATAAATAATTAGAAGTTAAAATTTGAATGCATATTTTGTGAAAAAAGTTGAGAAATTTTTTAGATTCAATATTTGATATTGTATGGTTCAAGAATCATGCGGGGTCAAATCGTGAACCGTTGCTTTCAACATTTATGGTTCATTATATGATACCTTATGATTCATCTCCCAGAATCCAATCGTTTATGTGATACCTTGGGTATGTGAAGTTTTGGATTTCGATTATGAAATCAAATATCGAAATCAATCGTTTCCATATCCCAGAATTTTTAGGAACCAATTGATTTTTATTTTTCATGACTAATTTACCCTCGTATTAATGCTTTTTATTATATTTAATAATTAAACATTTAATTAGTTGCAATTTGACACCAGAATTATGACCGTCCAATTTTTGAATTTGAATGGTTTAGATCGGTTTACATTTTACAACTAGATGTTACTTTTCACCTGATCTTTACTCTATTCTTAAATACATAGAAACGCATTTTCAAAAGGCGTTTTAGTCCAATTAGCAATACAAATATATAAAATGCCAATTCAACACGTAAAAAAATATTTTTTCAAAAGGCGTTTTTGATATAATTCATTCATAAAAACTTTTAAGCTCCGTTTGTTGGAAAGACAAATTGGTGAAAAAAAATCTGATGGAAAATTTAAATAAAAATATTTGGTTGTGTTTGGTTGTAGTAAAGAAAATGAGAAATAACAAAGAAAACAATGTAAATTTTTACTCTCAATTTTCCGTGAGAAAATTAATTTCTTTTACATTTTCTATTAAATTTTCTTTCCACTACTTTTTCCAACATCCAAATGAAGGGTAAAAGAATTAAATTAAAATACGAAGGATTGAAATATTCTAACATCAATTCAAGGCTCTCCAATAAGTTATTTTCACAGCTCTTTTTGAAATTTTCTACATATTCTATTGATATTATAAAATTATAACTATCCGTGGTATAATAAATAATTTTATTTATTTCGATTACAACGCCAGTCATTCACACCTATTGAAATTGAAATTATCAGTTTATTGTATTAATTTTGATTATTTATTGTTTTATTAAATTTAACAAAATAAAATTATTTGTTGTGTTTTTAGAGTTGATTTCTAGAGAAATATGTAAATTTTGTGAGACATACGGACGTAATCTTGGTCGTTGATTTGATTAAATTGACGGTTGAGATTAAAGTTGGTTTTTAATTAATTGGACGGTTGGATTTGCAAAAACACGAGCAGTTGGTGATTGACGGTTACCATATCAACCGTTGGATTGATAAAAATCAATGGCTGAAGTCATGTCCTCCTATAATAGTTTGGAATTAAAAATATTAGTTTTGTTTTATCATTTTTTTATGAAATTTATTAAAATATTTTACGTTTAATTTTTTATGTAAACGGGTTTCTTATTTCTGTAATTTTGTAGAATAGTTTTTTGAATTTTGAATATATAACTTGTTTTTATTCAAAGCACAAAGGCGCTTTCATTTTTTTGTTTTGATTACATGATTTTTCTATATATTTTTATTGATGACTGGATTTAAAGTGTCTTTATAAAAGATGTTTTTGTGTAAAGAGCCTCAATCCAGAGATGCACTCAAGAGGGATTGAACCACACTGATCTTTCGAACAGAGACCAGTGACTTACCGCTAGACCGCTACTCCTTATGCGAATAGCAACTTCACTTGATAAGGATAAATGAGGAACTAAGTTTTCATTAAGAGTAACTGAGCAGGCAGTGTTTTAAAACCCGACCCGACCCGACGGATTGACCCAGGCTCGGTGGTCCAACTGGGTCGGTTCACATGTTGACCCATTTATGCATTAAACCCGGTCAAACCCGGTCAAGAACCGGTGATCCGGCTGGTTGTTCTGGTGACCCGGTGATTGACCCAATTTTTATAAAAAAAGTAAAGTTTTAAGAATTTAAATAAAGAAAAAAAATATTTTGACTTTTTTCATTACAATCTCATATTTAACCTAATAAGTTATGACTTATATGCTTGACAAAAATAAGTAAACACAATATATAGTATTTTTATTAATATCATATTTTAAATTATTTTAAATTCATAATCTATTTAAATATAATTATATCATAATATGCATTGACCCTCGGGTCGATCCGGTTGACCCATTAACCCAGTGACCCACCTACCTCGCCGGGTTACGGGTCGGTTCGGTTTTAAAAACACTAACTAAACTTTAAGTGGGTAAATAAGGAGCAAAATCTTCTTTTCCTTGTCGTATAGGATATGTAGTAAAATAATATAAATTTGAGGCTCTGTTTGGTTGCATGAAAATTGGTGGAAATGAAACATTTAGAAAAGTTTAAAGAAAAATATTTGGGTATGTTTGGTTGTATCAAAAAAAATGAAAAAAAAAAAAGAAACAATGTAAACTTTTCCATGAAAAAAAATAATTTTCTTTTAAACTTTTTCCACTAGTTTTTCTTACATCCAAACCAAACGGAGGGTTAAAAAATGGAGAAAAGTTGCAAGTGAAGGTTAAAGTTTTTAAAACAAAACACAACAAAAACTAAAATAAAATAAAATACTTGAGTGACTGGTTTTGTGTCAATTATAATTTGTTGAATTTTCAAATACTAAAGGCAATCATAGTCATGCATGTGTTTTTTTGATTAAAAGGGTAAGACCCAAAGATTACAAATGTGATGAGGATTTTAAAAGCAAGAACCAAACTAGCCTGATCTAAGAAAGCCAGAAAAGCTACAAATAGGGGAATCGAAAGATCATTTGCCTCTCACAATATGAGAAATCATAGTAGCTGCGACCATAAACATGGACCAAAGCAGAAAGGCCAAACATAAACTAGTTGGCCCAATTCACCCATAAAACGAAGCAGGAGGAGAAGAACGACCAGCATCGATTTGAGCACAATATAGAAAATACAAAACTTGCCTGACACTTGACTTCAAACATCGATTTTGAGCTTTCCAACTACAAACCCCATCATATAGATTTTCAAATAAGGAAACAGATAGGGTCTGTCTCCACTTTAGGATATGGCTAATTTGAACAAAAGATTGAAAAGCCAATAGAAATTAAACAAAGAAAGATAACACTCCCTTAATAAAAATTAAGAGAGGAAGAGGTTTCCAAAAATATAGAGAGAGGCTAGAGAAAAAATATTTTTGGCCCGCAGTTTAGACTCTTAAATTAATCAATATTCCAGCCGACCTCATACGTCAAGAATCTTTAAAACGACACCGCACTGTCCATTCTATTCAAACAATGCCAGCAAGCAGCATCATCGTCTCACATCCACCTGTTGTAAACAAAAGACTATGTCGACGAATTCGAACCTAATGGTCCAACTCAGACATTCTCGTTCAAAACTCGCTGCAAGCTTCTGACTTTCTGACTTTCTCGATCTGGGGTTTCGTTTGTCTGGTGATTCTTATCTTCAATTTCACTTTTCTGGCGATTCTGAAAATGTAATCTTGTAAATTGTTGTGTTAGGGTTTTGTTATTTTTTAATTCTGTTTTTGTTTGAATTTTTGTGAATGTTAAGGTAAGAAGCTGGTTGTTGCTGTAAATTATATGTGTGTTATTTTTATGGAAGTAGAAATCAAGCTGTTTAATCTGTTCTTTTTCTGGTAATGATGTTGATTTTAGTTGCAATTTTTTCACCAGATATTTGGAATTATCCGAGTAGTGCGAGACTGGATTTAGTTCACGGGAAATGACGCAAGAGAATGGTGTTGTTCAGGGGGAAATGGATGAAGTGAGTCGTGCTAAAGTTAAGTCTCATATCCCGCTGAGCATTTCATCTAATCGGATGCTTTTGAGCAATGAGGATTCAACTAGCAGCTTTTCTGGTAAGGTAAAAGGAATGTATGGTAAAGTGAGGAAATTTAACACTGGTCCGGGGCGTGTCAGTTTATCCTCTCCATCGGTTAAGTTTTGGCGTATGGCTGAATCGAGAGACGAGGCTTCACGTAAGATGGGATCTACTAGCAGTCATTTGAAAGATAAGATTAATGGGGTTTTATCTCGTAAAATTGATTGGATATCGTTACGTAAGCTTTGCAAGGAGTGGATTAAGAACCCAATTAACATGGCACTATTTGCTTGGATTTTGTGCGTGGCGGTTTCTGGGGCAATATTGTTTCTTGTTATGACCGGAATGCTCAACGCTGTGATCCCGAAAAAATCTGATAGAAATGTGTGGTTTGAAGTTAATAATCAGATTCTTAATGCGCTTTTTACTCTCATGTGTTTGTATCAGCACCCAAAACGGATATATCATCTTATACTTCTTATCAGATGGACTCCGGCGGATATTTCCAAGCTTCGAAAGGTTTATTGCAAGAATGGGACTTACAAGCCGCACGAGTGGGCACACATGTTGGTAGCGATTGGTTTACTTAACTTGAACTGTTTTGCGCAATATGCGCTTTGTGGCCTGAACTTGGGGTACAAGCGATCTGAGAGACCTGCTATCGGAGTTGGTATATATGCATTTCAGTGGCCATCGGGGCCCCTGCAATTGCTGGACTATATTGTATTATGAGCCCGCTTGGAAAGGAGTATGGCGAAGATGGAGATGAAGAATCACATGTCAGGATGGCTTCGCCGATAAGGACGCACGCTCTGCAGAAGAGGTACTCATTCGCTTCAAACGATGAACATAGAATCATTGAAACCACGCCGCAGTGGAGCGGAGGGATATTTGACTTTTGGGACGATATTTCAACCGCATACTTATCTTTATTCTGCACCTTCTGCGTATTCGGGTGGAATATGGAGAGGCTTGGTTTCGGTAACATGTATGTTCACATTGCGACTTTTCTTCTATTCTGCATGGCTCCGTTTTTTATTTTCAACTTGGCGGCTATAAATATCGACAATGAGGCTGTCAGACTTGCATTAGTATTTACTGGAATCATTCTTTGTGTTTTTGGTTTGCTCTACGGGGGTTTCTGGAGGATACAGATGCGGAAAAGATTTAATCTACCGGGAAGCAGCTGGCGACCCGCTATCACTGACTGTGCTCTTTGGCTATGCTGTTGCTGGTGTTCGCTTGCCCAGGAAGTAAGGACTGGAAATGCGTATGATATAGTCGAAGACAAGTTTTGCAGAAAAGTTGAGGAGACAGAAACTGACGTAACCAACTTAGAAATCAATGGAGTTCATCAAGAGACACCAAGTGCAACAATGATCACAATCAATGACAGTGCTGACAGTCCTAAGCTTCACAAATCAGACACAGAGGAAGCAATTTTGAAAGATGAAACTATGTTACCTCCTGTTGTGGGATCAATAAAAAGAGAAGAGCAATAGCCGATGTAATATTTTCGTGCGTAAGTTCTGGTGCGTTTGTTGTATGAGTTTACCACGTTGTGAGTAATGTGTGTACATGTAGTTCGAGCAGGATGTTCTGTACTTCAAAATTCATTTTCAGGTTTTATAAATACATGCATTTGAATTGATGTATTTTCTTCAGCTGATTTTGGGTCAGGTTGAAGTGTTGGGAAAAATAATATTTTCCATTTTTATTTTGAAATGCATTAAATAATATGGAAAGTTAGTTGACAAGTTCTAAAGTCGACTTGTTGAATGAAAATTACTGAATATATACTGAATTTTGAAATATGATGATTTATAAGTCGTTTTTCGGATCAGACTAGGATTGGTTCATTATGTAACTGACAATTTACTCTATCACAATAAATCGTATCAAGGGATGTCTAAAAGCTAATATATTCATTTCATTTTGAAACCTGGTAGGCTGGTAAAACTTTACATTTCTAATCAAGGGTATAAGAGTTTGGAAAATAGGAGCTCATTCCAGGTATCCTGCAGCCCTGGTAAACAAAAGTGTGTGCAATCTGCATACCCAATGGGATTCGCTATCTCCTCCGGCGTCAACGGCTTCCACTGCTTTCGATAGATTGATAAATGTGCGTCCTTTCTGTAACTAGATAGTTGTGTTATGTTCAGCAAGGTGATGGGATATTCAGATTTAGTAAACTCATCTTTTATCACTTGCATTATACTCTTCCTGCTTTCTGAATTCCAATATGTTTCGTCCGATATCATTGTCGTTTCGTTGTAACAATTTCCGCCTTCTTTCCCTCCCCAATCATTACTGTAAAAATGAAATCAAAAACTGATAAGAACCCAAAATTCAAGAGAAGAATTTTCTCAAAGACTAGACTAACTGTTAATACTTACGATGGATGAAAAGGGGACATGCTGGTGAAAAATACTCGGGTTTTCGTGGTGTCCATGTTTTTCTTGACCCATTTCAGCATACTCTCGATACTCATGGCATAAGCTTCTTCTGTAGTAAGCTCATTGATCTTTTTCTGTTCATCTGCGAATGATCCGTCCCTGTATAAAATTTAAACTGTTTAGAAATAATTTATTGAAATGGTTTTACTGCTTGGGAGCTTTGTAGAGATACTTACAGGACTTTAAAGTTTGAACCAGTGATCCACCATATGTATGTGTTAAAGATCATTATATCTGCTCCTTTCCAGTGATCCCCATGTTTATCAATGGACCCTTTTCTCACAACTCGGTCTGTTTTCTTGTGGTTGAGTATATTGTCTGAGTTTGATTCCAAAAGAAATGGAGCCCAGTAGAATTCTATCGTAGCGTTGTAACCCTGTGGATAGTCGCGAAAAATGGAAGTTGAATTTATGTGCATAAATCCTTGGGTGGAATTTTTTTATCAATTTGGATTCTACCTTTGCTTGGAATGTGATGAGGGAATCATGATACTCCAGGTTTTTTTCGGTTTCAGGAATCAATGACTGAACTAAACAGACCATCGAGAAGAACTGTCCACGGTTCAGCGAATCACCCACATACAACATTCTTTTTCCTCGAATGCTTTCCAGGATCAATGAGGCATTAAAGCTACAATGTCCACATTCGAACCAAATCAAGTCTCAGCTAGTATTTGTATTTTGGCTTATCTACTGGCTCATGTCAATGATTAATCTGAAAAATATTCATAACATGCTTATTACCTTGGAAGATCACATCCATTCGGTTGCCATCTCCAAAACTGATAAGAATTGTCTGGCCTGCCATTAGCATGGCATGTAAGTTGTGAATCGATAAACGGACAATCTTCCTCCTTGTACAGCGGATGAGTTACATTATCCCAAACCCATTTTCCAGTGAACAAGTCACAACTTTCATTTGTTGCTCTCAGTGCAAAGGGTAACCTTCCGTGTTCTGATAGAGTTTCAGGCAGTTCTCTTTCTGACTCCAACATTAAACTTGATGATACCGGCTGCCCTAGCAGAAAATGAGGGCATTGGATATCTCTGCCGTAGAAAACAAGGACAAGAATGCAAAAAAGCAGGAGACAAAATTTGTAAGGACAAATCGGAGGCTTATTTTTGAAAACAGAAGAATGAGAGTTCAGCGTAAGCCAGCCCGCGCACTCCATAATGCTACTCAAAAACTCTAAGCAGAAAGAAAGATGAGTTGATGACACAAACCAAGAAGCCAGGCCTAGACAATATAAACACAAGAACCCATGCTTAATTTCAACTCTTCGATCTGTTAGCTCTTAATTCAGACTCACATTCTTTTCGAGTATTATATATTCTTTTTGATCAGCGATCACAGAATTAACCTGGGAAATCAATTCCAGTAGAGAATGAGGTGGTTTACTGGCTAATGGAATATGTTACACAAAGTCATCCTCACGTTGCATATCATAATGGGTTAGCACTATCTCCTCTAACCTGCAAATCTGATAATTTGTATGCAGCATTGTCATACAGAATCACATTTAATAAGTATGAAAATCTTTATGATAAATGTCTTACTTGCAATCATGCCATGGCTGTATCAGATTTCTTCATTTTCTTAATATTAAAGTTCATTTCCATTGTTTGTAAAAGATCGGATTACCTGCATATTCATTCAAACACCATAACCCCAATTGAACCATCAAAATCTAATTAATATTAACTCAAACTCAACTTTTGAACTCAGCAGCAAATTCTTTAATTCCCTAAATATAAGTAACCGAATGACAGAGTTATAATTAAGAGAGACGTACAAGTTTTGTAAGACGGAAGGCCATGATCTCAACCGTTAATTTTGATTGTTGAGATTAAATTGATTTTTAATTTAAATAGTTATTTAAACCTGACCACACTGTTATAGTTCACTTTTAACCCTAACCACGATGAGAATTCCTTCAACACTCTTGAAATATGTTGAATTGACCTCTCACCAACTTTGACGAAATTCAGGAGGTCATCTGCAAACATCAAATGCGTAAGGTTAATTTTCTTGCACTTGGAGTGGAATCAAAACCCTTTATTCCTATTCAACCTGTTTAACATTCTAGATAATATCTCCATCACAAGAGTGAATAAGAAAGGGAACAAAGGGTCACCTTGTCGGAGGCCACAACTACTAGAGAAGTAGTCCACCATCTCCCCAATAATAAACATTGAGTATCTAACAGTCCGGACGCAAGCCATCACCCACTTGATAAAAACACACAGAAAACCAAACAAAGACATGATTTTCTCCAAGAAATCCCATCTAACCGTGTCATAAGCTTTACAAATGTCAATATTCAACACACACCTCAGACTAATATGATTTCTATTATAGCCTGCAACTAACTCTTGAGCAAGGTAGATATTATGTGTTATGGACCTATTCGAAATGAAAGCGGACTGGGCATGGCCAATAAGCTTAGGCAAACTCAGTTTGAGGCGCTTGGTGATAACCGTAGATATAACTTTGTATATAATATTGCAACAACTGGTATGTCTAAAATCCTTTAGTTCGGAAGTACAACAGAACTTTCAGAATAAGGGCAAAGTAAGTTGAGTTAATGTTGTGAGGCATCCTCCCATCACTAAAGAACTGTCTTATGGATATGAATATATCCTAACCGCAATGACTCCAATCATATTTATCCATTAAATTCATCCGGACAGACAGCTTTATTGTTTGGCAACTCCCTGATAACCGTACCAACCTTGTTAAATGATACATCTCTGGCAAGGTTAATACAGTCCTCCTCCTCAAGTCTCATACCTTCAAGAATTAGCCTCTCAACTCCAAGAGCGCTGCTATGCTGGGATTGGTTTAGCAGGCCCTTCAAGAATCTCATAAATTCTTCTTTTATGTTCTTTTTGTCAAAAGACACACTACCATCCTTCAACTGAACACAATATATCATATTCCTTGCCCTTCTTCCTTTGATTGCTCTATAGAAGTATTGAGTATTCAAATCTCCTTCCTATCCCAATTAATACGCGTCTTTTGACAGTTGAAGATAAATTGATAATGTAGAAGCTTCCTGAGCTCAACAACACTAGTGGCTTCCTCCTGCATAAGGCTTACATTATAAGGATCATCTTTGAGATTCCTTTGGACTTCGATAAGGACATCCCTCGCATCTTCAAACCCTCTAGCTCAGGTCCACATTAATCCCTCTCTTGTGAGTTTTAAGCCAAATCTTCAGGTTCCTAAAATTCCTTTGAAGATCAAAAAGGTTCTTACAACTTTTACTCCGATGTCTAGTAAGAGATGCTGAAAATTGTTCAACCACAGATTTAACTAGTGCTGTTTTCCTCCAACTTTTCCATTGCTTTTTCCTGTTTTCAACCACAGATTTTAACTACTGCTGGAGAGTGGTCAAATATGCCCGAGTCAGGGAAACAACCTATAGCAGGCAGAAACTCATTTAACAGATCCTGATTAATCAAAATTCGGTCTAACTTACTCCAAATTCATCCCCTAGCGATGTGTGTATCAGACCAATGTTAGTAAGCTCAGCACAATTCAAAACATTACATTGAAGATCTATTCACCTTCTTATCGGGATCCAAAATGCAATTGAAGTCTCCAATAACATTGAAGGAGCACTAAAATTTCTGATTAGGTTTGGCAAGTTGTTCCAAACATAACCTCTATCTGCCTTTCTGTTAAAGGCATACACGAAGACAACTAATACCCTTTTATCGTACCAAAACGAGTAGCAAACAACAACCTAATAATCAGCAAAAATGATATCAACTTTAAAGATACTGGAGTTCCAAATTACTAAGATTCTACCCTTGCTACCAGGTTCTCATCGAAATAGAAGGCCTTCCAATCAGAATCCAGAGAACAGGATCTAAGCATCTTATCTTTATTCTCTGACTTAACCTTCGCTTCTAACATACCCATAAAACCAGTTTGAAATTTACTGATAAACGGCCTAACCACAGATTGCTTTGAGTGGTGTTTTAAACTACGCACATTCCAACTAGCTATGTTCGACATTATTGAAACAAATTTTTTGCTCCAACTCCCTAGGGGCGACGAGAGAGATTTATCAATTAATGTGTCTGAAACAATTAATACGTAATTCATTACCTTGTCATTTCTCCAACAGAGCGTACGTGAAATTTTCAAAATAACCCTTATGAGACAAATTTTGGTAAGTCACTTTACATTTAGTCGCATAATGAGCCTAACGAGCCTAATGCGACAAATTTTGGCAAGTCGCTTTATATTTTGCCGCATAACAAACAGAATTTGTCTAACATACCCTAGTCACTACACATTAGTCGCATAAGATTGTTTTTGTGACTCACCGAATATGTTAGTCAGATAAGATATCTATGCGACTATTTCTTATGTGACTTCGTAAAAATATGATTGAAGTGTCTTTTCTGATGTAGTGATGCCTTAGCCCCTCCTCCCCGCACATTTTGGTCCCGCTTATTCCAAATATCATGTAGAATAATGAATCGAATAGATTATGAGAAGCAACTAAATTGTTTGACTACCCTCCATTGTGTTATGATCCAAGTCATGAAGAAGATAAAGCTACCAAGGTTGAAGTGTGCACAGGCCGATCACCCATTGAAATATTCAAAACCATTAAATTTAAAATGATTTCACTTAAAAAATTTATATTTTATATTGTACATTCAGCATAGTGCGAAAAATGTGAAGGTTGTTGATGTTCAAAACATCCTCCCACATTCCTCTCCTCCATTGGAATTTGTTGGTGAAGAAAAAACAAACCTTTACTCCATCCATTGCACTTCCTTATTTAGTATGTAGGCATGTATAAAAACATGCAACATTTGTTTTGTAAAATCATCTAATCCAAAACCGAAAACATAGAAGAAGAAAGTTGAAACTCTCAGTGAGTTTTATAACAAGAGCAGCAGCTCTACACTGTGTTTTAAGAAATTCAATTTATATTCTTGAGTCCATTACGCTTCCAACAAGTGGTATCCAGAGCCAAGGATAAGCAATGCCAACTTTGGTGCAACCACAAATTCGGAGGCTTACAAAAGCAAATTACGGAAACTGGAGCATTCAAATGAAGTGTTTGCTCGGTTCCCAAGAATTATGAGATGTTGTCGATGAGGGGTATGATGAGCCTAAGAATGCTGAAATAGTAACAACATTAAACGAAACTCAAAAAGCAGCATTAAGAGAAATACGGAAAAGATATAAAAATGCATTGTTATTGATTTTTCAAGCAGTCAATGAATCAACCTATGAGAAAATATTAGGAGCGAAATCTTTAAAAGATGCTTGAGGTATTTTGTAAAAATCCCTACAAGGTGTAGAGAAAGTGAAGAAAGTTCGCCTCCAATCTTTGAGAAGTGAATATGAGACAATGCGCATGACGAATTCAGAGAGCATTGATAGCTACATGACTCGTTTACAAACAGTGGCGAATGAAATGTGCCAGAATGGAGAACCGGTAGATGATAAAAGAATAATGGAGAAGTTCCTACGCACCTTATCCTCCAAATTCAGTTATGTTGTTGCAGCAATCGAAGAGGCAAAAGATTTGTCTAAAATCTCAATTGAAGAACTTGTCGTATCTCTTCAAGCACACGAATTGAGAATGATTCAAGATGACAATGATGGTTATGATCAAGCTTTGCAAAGTAGACTCTTCATGAAAGGAAATTCTTTAAACAACAGATATCGTAAAATAGAAGGTCGTGTCACCTTCAATAATAGAGACAATTGTGGTGGAAGAGGACGTGCAAAAATGTTTGAAAGAAAATATGAATCGAATGAAGAGTATCAGCCTAGAAATCGTGGTCGAGGATCAAGAAATCGAGGTAGAGGTGGATCCCGACAACATAATAGAAAAAGTGAGGTACAATGTTATAATTGTAATGAGTATGATCATTATAGTTATAAGTGCAGATATACTCCTCAACGACAAGAAAGAAACCATCTTTCAGAAGCATCTGAAGAAAAGAAGGAAGGATATTCCGTCTTCCTAACTTATAAGGGAGATGAGAAAAACAAAGAAAATATTTGTTATCTTGACACTGGTGCTAGCAATCATATGTGCGGACAAAAAGAATTTTTTACAACCTCTTGGATGCATCAGTACATGGAGATGTGACATTTGGTGACTCGTCTACGACAGCAGTCGATGGAAAAGGTAAAGTTGCAGTTACCTTATAAAATGGAGAAAAGAAGTATATTGAAGATGTGTATTATGTACCGGCTTTGAAAAGCAACATCATCAGCCTAGACTCACCCTGATTAACAAAATGGGGTGTTAATATGCAAAGTCGAAATGACGAGGAACTGACTTTTCACCCTCAACATTCAGAGAGAATTAATGAAGTGCATGAAGTCCATCTTGAAGGATGACTCGTGGTTGTGGCATTTACGATATGGCCATCTTGGATTTACCGGTCTGAAATTATTAGCAAATGAAAAAATGGTGGAAGGTATGCCTAATATTGATATGCCAAATCAGTTATGTGATGCTTGTATGAAAAGCAAGCAACATAGACAGAGTTTTGAAAGTGGCAAAGTCGTGGAGAGCAAAAAGACCTTTAGAACTCATCCACACTTACATAGCAGGTCCGTTTGATATCACATCACTCGGTGGAAATCGATACTACATTACATTCATCGATGACTATAGCAGAAAAGTTTGGGTGTATATCATCAAGGAAAAACTTGAAGCTCTTGATAATTTCAAGGAGTTCAAAGTAATGGCCGAAAGCAAAGTGGAGAATACCTGAAGATATTGAGATCAGTAGAGGAGGTGAGTATACTTGAAAATTATTTAATTCTTTTTGTAAACAACATGACATTATTCATCAATTGACTGCTGCATATACGCCCCAACAAAATAGCGTAGTGGAAAGAAAGAATCGCACAATCCTAGACATGGCAAGAAGCATGGTTAAAGAAAAACATTTACCGAGATTATTTTGGGCTGAAGCCGTATTGTGTGCAGTTTACTTGCTTAACCGATGTCCAACTAAAAGTGTAAACTTAAAACTCCAAACATGAAATGGTCGCAAACCAAAGGTGAGTCATCTTCGTGTATTTGGGTGCGTAGCTTATGCACATGTCCCTGATCAGAGAAGGAAGAAGTTAGATGATAAAGGAGAGAAGTGCATCTTTATCGATATGATAAACGAAGCAAAGCGTACAGACTGTACAACCCTCTGACTAAGAAGCTTATCATTTCGTGATGTTGAATTTGATGAAGCGGATTACTGGAAGTGGAACAAAGATGAGATGACAACACCTGGATTATTCTTTGAACATGATGGTGAAAAAGGATGAGAACATAGAAGATCAAAATTAAAATAATGTTCCTAGTCCTCCATTAAGTCCAGCCATCAACTCAGGAATCGATGACAAATCATAGTGATGATAACCATCCAGGGGGAGCGTTACAAAAATGAGAAGTCTAGCGGACATCTACAATGAAACTGAACCTATGGACTACTCATTATTTTGTTTGATAGCAGAATGTGATCCTATACATATGAGGAGGCTGCTGACGATAAGAAGTGGAAAGTTGCAATGAATGAAAGAAATTGTAGCTATTGAAAAGAATGACACTTGGGAGTTGACAAGTCTTCCAAAAGGTCAGAAACCAATTGGAGTTAAATGGGTCTATAAAACAAAGACCAACCACTAAGGAAAATTTAAAAATACAAAGCGAGATTAGTGGTGAAAGGATACAAACAAAGGCAAGGGATTGACTATGATGAAGTCTTTGCCCCTGTTGCGAGATTGATACGATCAGACTTCTAATAGCACAAGCAGCACAAAATAAGTGGACTTTACCAATGGATGTGAAGTCTGCATTAAATGGCTACTTAGAGGAGAAGTATATTGAGCAACCACATGGCTACATCAGGCGTGATCAAGCAAAAGTCTATCATTTAAAGAAGGCTTTGTATGGCTTTAGCAAGCTCCACGAGCTTGGAACATGAGAATTGATGAATATTTTCAGAAGAATGATTTTATAAAGAGTCCATACGAGCACTCGCTTTACACGATGAAGAAAAAGGAGACAAGATGGTGGTATGTCTTTATGTTGATGATATGATATTTATAGGAAACAACTCAAGTTTGTTCGATGAATTCAAGAAAGCTATGATGAAAGAGTTTGAGATGACAGATATCGGTGAGATGTCATACTTTCTCGGTATTAAAGTTAACAAAAAAGGGAATGGTATCTTCATTTCACAAAGAAAATATGCAGAGCAAGTTCTACGTAAATTAGAATGAAAGACTGTAAATCAATATCTACACCGGTTGAACTAGGTACAAAAATGAGCATAAATTCGAATGAAGAGCCAGTGAACCCAACATTATTTAAAAGTTTGGTGGGAAGTTTACGATATTTGACATTCACGAGACCAGATATCATGTATTCAGTTGGACTAGTTAGCAGATTCATGGAGAATCCAAAGCAAGACCATTTTGCAACAACAAAACGTATCTTGAGATTATGTTAAAGGTACAACAAATCATGGTTTATTCTACACACACTCGCCAGATGCTAGACTGATTCGCTATTCAGATAGCGAATATGGTGGAAGTTTAGATGATCGAAAGAGTACATCTAGATATGCATTCCATATTGGATCAACAATATTTACTTGGTCTTCAAAGAAACAACAAACTGTAGCTCTATCAACTTGTGAAGCAGAGTATATGGCATCAGCAGCATGCACATGTCAAGCAATGTGGCTTAGATTTATTTTATCTGAAATGGATCATCTTGAGGAAGGTCCAACGACTATATGTGTTGACAACAAATCTGCAATATCACTTGCAAAGAATCCAGTATCTCAGAGCCAAAACAAGCATATCGATACTAAGTATCATTTCGTCCAAGAACAAGTAAAGAATAATGTCGTGGAACTAGTTCACCGTAGAACTGAAGACAATCTTGCAGATATTTTTACAAAGCCAATGAAGGCAGATACATTTCACAAAATCAAAGAAAGAATCAAAATGCGAAGTTGGTTTGAGGGGGAGTGTTGATGGTCAAACATCCTCCCACATTCCTCTACATTGTGTTTTTACAAAGCCATTGGAATTTGTTGGTGAAGAAAAAACAAAACTTTACACCATCCATTGCACTTCCTTATTTAGTATGTAGGCATGTATAAATACATGCAACATTTATTTTGTAAAATCATCCAATCCAAAACCAAAAACACAGAAGAAGAAGAAGAAGAGAGTTGAAACTCTCAGTGAATTTTGTAACAAGGCAGCAACTCTACATTGTGTTTTAAGAAATTCAAGTTATATTCTTGAGTCCATTACGCTTCCAACAAGGGTACAATTTTATATAAGAAGTTTTGTTTTTGTAGGTTTTGTTGATGTCGACTTCAAGAGGATTTTTTTTGGAATAATGTGATTTTATTCAAAAAAGAGATAAAGCACACAACAACAACGCACAAAGCCCACACAACCTCCCCTCTGAAGAGCCGAAAACCAGACCAGATAGACACCAAAGCCAAGGAAACAACGCCAGACGCAACACAACCTCCCCTCCGAAGAGCCGACAAACAGACCAGATAGACACCAAAGCCAAGGGAACAACCCCAGACGTAAAACAATAAAACATAGATAGCTAGCTAAATACAAGACTGAAAACAACCAAAACAATCAACACTTAATATTCTCTATTATACTTAATAGTTGCCGTAATGTCATCCTAGTTTTCTTTGTCTTTATAGCCTTCATCTTCATCGCTCGAGTTACGACTTCATCCTAAGTAACTAAGACATTTTTAAAGATCAGGGAGTTTCTACTCCTCCAAATTTCATAAGTTGCTGCATTAATGATGAAGAGCGTAGCGAGCTTCTCTACGCGATTTTTCCATTTGTGTCTAAAAATCCAAATAAGAATATGTATAGTTAAGCAAATCCCAATATTGGCAAGGCATTGCAACACGGCTTTCATCCGGGGACATAAAAAGAAGAGATGATTACTTGTTCCTTCCTCAAGTTGGCACCAACTGCAGGTCATAGTTTCTCGCCTATTTCCCTCCCACCTCTAAACATGAAGCTTTCCGTTAATCGCCAGACATGCGCAGAAGTAATGCTTAGGGAACGAAATGGAGTTCCAAACCACCTTACCCCATTGCACCTCACCCGCATGATTTCTCAGTATCACGTAAGTCCCTTTTGTTGGGAATAGATTAGCTCCACCTGATTCTTCCATCTCCCTGCACTTCAACACACCTTAAAGCAACTTGTCTCTGTCTAAGTAATCTTTTCACAGGACAAGTAAAATGCGACTTCCCCAATGCTTCCCAAATGTTCCTATTTTTTAAAAAAATACTTTAACAAGTTAACCCATATGTTGTCCTTCAGGTATTCCATAATTGAGAGAGGATTAAGCTCTATTAAACAAAGACAAGTCTTTTATTCCCAACCCCTGCTCTTTTTGCAAACAAACCTCCCTCCATTTGACTAAACTCCTCCTGCTAGATCTTCTGCCACTCCATAGAAAACTCCTGCTAATGAATGTATCTAAACCTAAACTAAAGCCTAGAAATAAATCGATACCTAACAATGCAAGTCAACAATATGCCAAATTTGCGCAAACTTAAATCAAGCTAAATCACCTAAAACCGTAAACAAAATGACACAAGATATACGTGGAACCAGAGAACCCGGAGAGAACCACGGAGCCTCAGCCGCAAAGGCTATTCAATCCACTAAGCACAGAATAGATTTTACAATGGATGACTCAAAACTTGACAATTTCAAGAATGAGTAAACTGAACATCAAGACTAAACTGAAAATGAACTACAAGAATCAACAAACTGAAACAAAATCACCTGGACAAGACTCGAAGATCTTCGCCGAAACTCCATCCATATTCAACCAGAACACATCCATCAGAAGGCTCCATAAGCTAGTGCAACATCTCTCAAAATCACCATTCTTCCTCTCGTAGTCGCTCGATGCTTTTCAAAGAACCACACGTCTCGATCGCATTCAAATGGTCTCGATTCACAGCCGCTTCATCGTCGATTTTTTTTCAAAACCCTAATCTCCGATTTGAACTTCACTACGGAATAACAATCCTCCGAACGACGTCGCAGAATGCGCATCTCAGCAAGGCAAAGTCACCCTGCCTTTTTGATGGAATGGGCCAGCAACTTCAGGCCAACTTCAAATCAATAGCTTGCTTTCTTTAACGACACAGTGCTTGTCGTTTTGATCATAAAGAGTGTCAATAACAAGTGTGAAATCTGCACTTTCAACTCTGACTTTTCAGCCAAATTTCGGTCATAAACTTAGCTCTAAATAATCCTTATTCTAGCCTCAAAATACAAGCTTCAAGTTCATACCAAGACTGAACTCAAAACTTGATTTATTTCCAACAAATGCCCTCCTGAGCCAAGTCTTGAGCTGAACTTAATACATAACTAGGGAACATTAAAGAACTAGCAATAACCTGACTTAGAAACTGAAAATTACAGACTCTACGGACAGAACTGACCTTGCTTAGTTTCGTGAAATCTCAACCTTATTTTCAGCGTCATAGACTCATCTTCATATCTCATGCCCTCATTTAATATGAAATCATTCCTGCACACATTAGGTGAAGTTAAAAACTAATAAACATATAAAAATCTATCTGAGCAATGCATTTTGATTTTGATCCTTAAAGTCTGTATTCTTTATTCAAGAATTACATTCACTCAATTTTGAACAAAAGGAATTCAGAAATTATAACAAAAAGCTTAGGATTGAAATAAAAAAATACAACATCTACACAACAGATTACTGCTTACCAAGTCCTTATCATGTTTTCTTCAAACATAAACTTAGTATATTATTTCTAAAACTGAATCAAAGATTGACATAGTCTTTACTAACATACTGAATAGCACTATAACATAGAGCTTTAAGAACAACAAGATTAATGCCAAACAATCAAAATATATGGCAACAACTACTCTAAGATAAAGAAAACACAGTATATATGCAAGATCAACAATTTCCACTAACGTTTTAACCAAGAATCCATCTAGAAACGCATCAGCGGCTCTGATACCACTTTGATGAATGTATCTAAGCCTAACTAAAGCCTAGAAACAAAATCGATACTTAACAATGCAAGTTTTCACTATTTTCTAAATTTGCGCAAACTTAAATCAAGCTAAATCACCTAAAACTTTAAACAAAATGACACAAGATTTACGTGGAACCGGAGAATCCAAGAAAAACAACGGAGCCTCAGCCGCAAAGGCTGACAATCAATCCACTAAGTACAGAATAGGTTTTACAACGGATGACTCAAAACATGACAATTTCAAGAATGAGTAAACTGAACATCAACACTAAACTGAAAATGAACTTGAAGAATCAACAAACTGAAACAAAAGCACCTGGACAAGACTCGAAGATCTTCACCAAAACTCCATCCGTATCAACCGGAACTCATCCATCAGAGACTCCATAAGCCAGTGCAACATCTCTCAAAATCACCATTCTTCCTCTCGTAGTCGCTCGATGCTTTTCAAAGAACCACACGTCTCGATCGCATTCAAATGGTCTCGATTCACAGCCGCTTCATCGTCGATTTTTTTTCAAAACCCTAATCTCCCGATTTGAACTTCACTACGGAATAACAATCCTCCGAACGACGTCGCAGAATGCGCATCTCAGCAAGGCAAGATCACGCCTACCTTTTTGATGGAATGGGCCAGCAACTTCAGCCCAACTTCAAATCAATAGCCAGCTTTCTTTAACAACACAGCGCTTGTCGTTTTGATCCTAAAGAGTGTCACTAACAACAAGTTTGAAATCTGCACTTTCAAGTCATAAACTAAGCTCTAAATAATCCTTATTCTAGCCTCAAAATACAAGCTTGAAGTTCACACCAAGACTCAGCTCAAAACTTGATTTATTTCCAACACCTGCATATACTGCAAATTTTATTGATCACCACTTTCGGAGTTGGAGAGCTCAAAGCCGCATCTTTCTTTGTATTTTTTGGTTGCTATATACACTTGAAGTTGTTGTTCGACTTGATGTTGATAAATAAAACTTTTTTGTTTATAGTACTATCCAATTTTGTTTTAGTGTGATTTTGAGACTGAATATGCAGGTCAATGGAAAGTTATTTTGCAAAAAATGAAAATAAATCTTAATCTCTACTATATATAAAGCAGGAAGCGTCATATTAGCTGTTACCAACTGAAACACAAATTACTTTCTCATTATATTATTGATATTTTTAATTGTGTACCAATTAACTAGTATTTTATAATTCACAAAAGACGTTTAATTGTTTAATAGTGGGAAAATAAAGAGATCTGAGAAAGCTGAGAATAGCAAGACATTTTTAAAGAAGATTTTCAGTGCGGGTATGCCGGATCGTGTGACGATACATATATTATGGTGGTCATTATAGCTTGATATGCAACGTGAAGGCTACCAAGTTACTGAACATCTTCTATTATCAAAATGAATACTTGAATTTTTATATTCTCTAGGCACTGTAGATGCTGGTGTGGTCAACTCCTCCGTCTTACGGCGAAGAGTTTTAGAAATCAGTATTAGGGGCATAGAGTTTTTGATCAGCAATATGAAGTGGGCAGGTCGGTTTATGTCCAAATCCCACTTTACTGCTTTCAAAAATAGGCCTTTGGTTTGTCTCCTGCTTTTTAGTATTCTTGTTCTTGTTTTCTACGGCAGAGATATCCATTGCCCTCATTTTCTGCTAGGACAGCCGGTATCATCAAGTTTAATGTTGGAGTCAGGAAGACAAAAGCCCGAAACTCGATCAGAACTCGGAATGTTACCCTTTGCGCTGAGAGCAACAAATGAAAGTTGTGACTTGTTCACTGGAAAATGGGTTTGGGATAATGTAACTCATCCGCTGTACGAGGAGGAAGATTGTCCGTATATCAATTCAGAAATTACATGCCATGCTAATGGCAGGCCAGACAACTCTTATCAGTTTTGGAGATGGCAACCGGATGGATGTGATCTTCCCAGGTATAATAAGCATGTTATGAATAATTTTCAGATTAATCATTGAAATGAGCCAATAGACAAGCCTATATACAAATACTACCTGAGACTTGATTTGGTTCGAATGCGGATATTAGAGCTTTAATGCCTCATTGATCCTGGAAAGCATTCGAGGGAAAAGAATGTTGTATGTTGGTGATTCGTTGAACCGCGGACAGTTCTACTCGATGGTCTGCCTAGTTCAGTCATTGATTCCTGAAACCGAAAAAACCCTGGAGCGACATGATTCCCTCATTACATTCCATGCAAAGGTCGAATCCAAAATATATTTCCTTTCACAAATATCTCTAAGACATCTAAAGATTCTTGCAACATTTCATCCACTTTTTTTCGGTAATTTGCAGCGCTACAACGCAACAATAGAGTTCTACTGGGCTCCATTTCTTTTGGAATCAGACTCAGATGATATACTCATTCACAAAGAAACAGAACGAATCGTGAGAAAAGGGTCCATTGATAAACATGGCGATCGTTGGAAAGGAGCAGATATAATCATCTTTAACACATACGTATGGTGGATCAGAGGATCAAACTTTAAAGTCTTGTAAGTATCTCTACAAAGCTCCAAAGTAGTAAAACCATTTCAATAAATTATTTCTAAACAGTTTGAATTTTATACAGGGACGGACCATTCGAAGACGAACAGAAAAATATCATTGAGCTTACTACAGAAGAAGCTTATGCAATGAGTATCGAGAGTATGCTCAAATGGGTCAAGAAAAACATGGACACCACAAAAACCCGAGTATTTTTCACCAGCATGTCCCCTTTTCATGGAATGTAAGGATTTGCTGAACAATAAATTCTTGTACTTAACAGTGTGAATGGGATTAGAGTTTCTATCAGTTAATTTTTTATTTTGCTTTAATTTTTATAGTAATGATTGGGGAGGTAAAGAGGGCGGAAATTGTTACAACCAAACGGAAATGATAATGGACAAGACATATTGGAATTCAGGATGTCGTAAGAGCATAATGCAAGTTATAAAAGATGAGTTTACAAAGTCTGAGTATCCCATTTCCATGTTGAACATAACACAACTATCTAGTTACCGAAAGGATGCACATGTATCAATCTTTCGAGAGGGGTGGACGTCGAAGGAGATAGCAAATCCCATTGTTTATGCAGATTGCACACATTTTTGTTTACCGGGATTGCAAGATACTTGGAATGAGCTCTTATTTTCTAAGCTTTTATACCCTTGAAATATTGTTAGCGAGGTTTTACTTTGATTTAAAATATAATATAATTATTATCGAAATTTCAATTGAAATGAATTATAAGCATGTTAGGTCTATTTATGCATGACATGCTTTTATGCAAAAGAGTTGTTAAAAAGTTAGAAGATATAACTGGATGCAACACAATGTCAATAACTTAGATTTTTGGAGTAGAGGCGCTACCGCGCTGCACACCAAAAAGTCTTATGGTGTGTTCACTTCGCCGGATTGGAATGCATTCGTGGGAATGGAATGATGAATTTGGACATAGTTTCATTTTAGATTCATCATTTCATTCCATTCCAAATGATTCCATTCCGACGAAGTGAACACACCATTAGAGTTCAGGTTTATCTGACTCCAATTTTCAATGATTTCACTCTTTCATAGGCTAATCAGGAAAGCAGGAACAACCCGCGACCAATATGGTTGTTGGATAGTATTGTCGAACCTTAAACATGACAAACACTTACAACACGTAGTCTTAATCAATATTGTTCTGTTACCCGCATTGTAGTCCTCCCGCAAGCATCTTGTAATGCCTAGTGTGTTGTGGACCTGTATGGAAAAGGTATGTGTGATATTTTCGCCCACATAATTCATGTTCGCCCTCGAGCATGTGGAGAAGTTTGAGTCATATCCTTCAATTTTCAGGATTAAATATGCAATTTTCTGTAAGCTCTTTCAACATCTTGTCTTTACACTTAAGAACACCTTTATCATTAGGTGCAAGCATCTTTTTATGCGTTTATCAACAATGTGAGGATTAGTCTAGTTGTGGTAAAGATTGCTTGATGAATCTTTCATTGTCACTTCTTACCTAGTTTTCCTATGGATAGCTTGTGTAGGGCTGCAAATGAGTCGAGTATTAGGTTGTTCAAATTCGCCTCGTTTAAATTTCACGAGTTCGAGCTAAATTTTTATCGAGTACTAAAAATTATATTCATACTCCTCTCGTTTAATTTTGACGAATTCGAGCCAAGTTCGAGTTCTTATCGAGTATTTAAAAAATCATATCTTTAAAACAAATACATAAAAATCGAATGTTAAATAAATACTAAACAAGTATAAATGTTGTTAAACAAATTAAATTATAAAAACATATAATATTTTAAACAAACTATCATCATATGTGTATTATAAATATCATATTCACACTCAGATTCGAGTTATAAACGAGTATTTATCGAGTATTTGTCGAGTTTTTATCGAGTATCTTATCGACTATTCGACTTGTTCACGAACATAAACGAGTTGAGTTTGACATTGTTCATGCTCGACTCATTTACTAAACGGGTTTCATAATTTTGTTCATACTCGACTCGTTTATTCTCGAACGAGTATTGATCTAGTTTTTATCGAGTCGATCATCAAGTAATTATTGAGTGTATCGCCTCACTTGCACTCCTATGCTAGTGCGACCATCCAATCTATTTCTGATTCAAAATGGGATTTGGGTAGAATCAAAATTAAAACCATTTAGCAGAGCGTATTTAGAAAATTGTTGTTAAATAGTACTATATAACAACGCTAATTTAGAAAAGCGTTATTAAATAGTACTCCCTCTGTCCCTAAATGTTTGTTCACTTTCTATTTTGGGTGTCCCCTTAAGTTTGTCCACTTTCTTTTAATATCAACCACATATTCTACTTTTTACTCATATACTTTATAAACTATTTATTCTCAACCACACATTTTATGCCTTCTTTCTTCCTTAAAAACCGTGTATTTGGTGCTTTTGAACAAACAAAGAGGGACGGAGGGAGTATCATATAACAACGCTTTTATAGAAAAACACTGTTATGTATTAATATTTATATTTATAAATAAAATTTGTTTTTAACGGCGCTTTTATCATTAAATATTGTTAAAAATTAATATTCTATAGCGCTTTTTATATAAAAGAGCTGTTGTAAGCTTTCCGCGACATGATTGGTTAAATTCGATGCTCGCAGATTAATATCTCAGCTACTTATTCAACCCAACAATCCTCATTCGTTAAAAAAAATTCGAAATTTTTGTTTTCTCGCTACCAAGCCTCCTATAATTTCAGATCTATCATACCTAATGAACGTCTTCTCCTCTTCTCCAGAACCTCCCACTTTGAGTAATCTCCCAACTTTAACATCTTTCGTTCAACTTTAATTTGAATTTTATTTTTTACCTTTTGTTTTACATATGATTTTTGGATGTTTGAACCACGACATGAAAGGACATGATTCGAGGTATAGCAAAGAACATCACCATGAAGTTAAAGACGCGCATATCATGAAGTTTAGGGTTTAGCCCATCCTATGAAGTTTAGAAGTCTTGTATGACAATATTATTGTAACATTTGTTTGTAATTTGATCTTAATAAAAATCTTCGTTAGTGGTGTTGTTTTTAATTTTATGTTTGTAAAAAATAAGAATACATAATAGCAATTTAACAAAAAAATGATGTGGTAAAACGATGTTAAATGTATGACTTTTAACAACAACACATATTCTGAAAAAAGAGCTATTGTATGTGATGACTTTTAACAACGCTTATTTTAGAAAAGCGTTGTTAAATGTATGACTTTTAACAATGCTTATTTAGGAAAAGAAATGTTAAGCGTTGTTATAAGTCTATGACTTACAACAGCAGTCGATACAACATCACTACGTTAAGCGCTGTTAAATGATTAAAATAAGCGGTGTTAAAATACTTAATGTAATAGTGCACAGTAAAATTAAGTAGAACATAAGGTGAATTAAGCGTTAGCGTTTGCACATTAGATCTTATTATTATTTACCGATAAGAGTTCTACATACATTTGCGCGATGTAAAATGATATTAGAAGCATATGTACATGCTACCTTTGTCGGAATTATTAAAAATATGTGTGCTTGGCTCATTACTAGCCCGTTTAGTTTCCTATATATAGCTACTCATGTATTATGTATGAACCACTTTTGCATTCTATGAAACCCCTAAGTTTTGTTCTTCTTTTGTCTGGCTTGATTTCTACATGGTATCAAGAGCCACTGTCTATAGTGGGCGCTCAGATTAGTTAGCATGGTGGCCGAGCTAACTAATCCGAGCTTGAGCCATTATTGTCCATGATTTTTTTAGTAATCACGCTCGGATTGTTGGAATTTTTGCATCTGTTTTTGGGATTTTGGGATCTGCTTGTTCGGCATAATTGAGAGGAATGATGATTTGGTGCAGGCTGTTAGTGTCCAATTGAATGGACAAAATTATTCGCATTGATGTTATGTGATGAATTTTTTTTGAAGGGTAAAAAGTTGTTGGGTATTGTTTCCGGAATTGAGTTGAAACCGACCAATGAGAATCATGAAAAATATGATGAGATGTTGACAAACAGGGATGTCAACAATTCGAAGGTCATCACATAGATCAACAACTCGATTAAACTGTCTATTGGTATTCAGTTGGCAAACTATGATACGGCTAAGGAGATATGGGAACACTTGGAGAGATTGTACACTCAATCTAACTTTGCAAAGCAGTATCGATTGGATATTGATATACGAGCCATACATCAGAAGTCGATGACTATCCAAGATTTTTATTCTGCCATGACTAATTAGTGGGATTAACTTGCGTGACAGAGTCGACAGAGTTACAAGCTTTTGCCCCTTATATCGCTCGTAGGGAAGAACATCGATTGGTGCAATTCTTGATAGCCCTTATGGATGAATTTGAGGGACCTCATGGTTCCATTCTCCATCGAAATCCACTGTCATCTGTGGATTCTATGGTTAATGAGTAATTAGTAGAGGAGTTTCATTTGAATCTCGTACTGACAAATTAGTTCGAATCCCGGGTTGCAAAAGATGATTGTAGCTATGACAAAAAGAAGGGTCACTGGAAAGGCCAATGTCCACTATTGGTACAGAAATCTCAGTCAAGCAATCAGTCCAAACATTCAGTTACCACATCCACCGCAACGATTGTCTCACCAGCCGATTCTGGAACTAGTCACACTCCTGATTTGGCTACACTTACAGAGTAGTTTCAGAAATTCATTTCCTTGCAGTCACATGCCATGTCTGCTTCCCATTAAGGTTTAAACACTTGTAATGCATTTGGTACACCCTCTCCCTTTTGGAATCTTGATTATGGTGCTTCACGTCGTATGTCACACGATTCTATTCTTTTGTGTCTATTAAATATATTCCTGCTGAATCGATTGTCACCGCTGATGGCGCTCCTGTGCCAATCAATGGAATTAGTCCTATTTGCCCCCTACCATGTCATTTTCGAATGTCCTCCATGTTCCTAATTTGAAGTTAAATATTACTTCTGTTGGTCAATTGTGTGACTCTGTTTACTTGTTACATTTTCTTGTTCTTCTTTTTATGTGCTTCTTCGTCCAGTTTTTACTTGTGGCATTCACGTCTAGGACATGTTTCGGGCTCTCGTTTAAAGTCATTAGCTTCAATGGGAGCATTAGGAAAGCTAAAAACTCATGATATAACAGATTGTCGTGGATGTAGATCAGCTAAACTTTCTGCACTACCTTCCAATAAAAGTACTTCAGTTTCTATCTCTCCTTTTGACTAAATCCATTCTGATGAGAAGGGACCTTCACCTATTTTTACAAAAGGTGGATCTCGATATTATGTGTCGTTCATTGATGATTGTACTCATCACTGTTGGGACTTTCTTATGAAATATCGTTTCTGAATTTTCTAACATCTATCAAATGTTTCGTGCTCTTTATACGACTCAACATAATGCTGGCATCAAACGTTTTTGTTGTGATTTGGGATGTGAATATGCCTCGTCTTGTTTCTTGACCTTCTCGCTTCTGACGATACTATTCGTCAAACCTTTTATACTGATACTCCCGAACAAAATGGTATTGCCGAAAGAAACTATCGAGTATGGTTCATGAACAGTAATTCACAATTAGTAGAACCATCCTAATCGAGTATTGTTCAATAAATTGTTAAGCATGGTTCATGAACCATGTATATATATTTTTTGAACCTTTGAATATATGCATGCTTAACAAACTGTATCAATCGAGTCGCTGCTGACGTTCTATAATTGAAAGCCGATTCGCAATGTCAGACATCAAATGTCGAAAAATACACAAAACGAAACCCTAACTAAATCGCAACCACTGTCTAAACGAAACCCTAACAAAACACACAAAATGAAATCCTAACAAAAATTACAAGTCGTGCGAACACATGTTCTTCACGTTGTTGGGAGTGGCGGATGACGAAAATAGATGCAAATCTGAGCGTTTCTTCGATTGAAATCGATGCGGATGAGGGTGGCGGACGCGGATGAGGGTGGCGGACGCGGATGAGAGTGGCGGACGCGAATGAGAGTAGCGGACGCAGATGAAAGCGTTTCTTCGTCTGAAATTTGCAGATTGTTTCACAATTTCAAAATCCCCTGATTTTTGGGGTGAATAGGAGATTCGCAAAACAATATTATTTTCATGTTCCTAAATTACCCCTCACATTTAATTTTGAATTATTTTAATTCCATAATTAGCAACTTTTAAATTTCATTTGGTAAAAATCTGGTGCGTTGATATGTTTTTTAACGACTTATATTAGTGTATATTTTATACACATAAGGGACTTTATACCAGATCTGCTCCCTACGAAAAAAATCATAAATAAACAAAATCAACAGTTTTATGTTATATATCAACTAGTCAATCAACAAATGTTTTAATATCCAACAAAAAATACTACATCGTCCTCTAACCTTTTTTATCTTTTGATTACTTCTTCGAGAGTAAAGTTCAAGAAAAACAAATAACTTTAGCGAAACAGAGGGATTTAATTTCAAATGTTGGATTAGATTAATCTAAGATTGAGATTAAATTGATATTTAATAAAAATTAAATGAATCAACAAAAAACACAAGGCAATTGAAAAGTGACGGTTATCAATATTAACAATTGCATTGATAGAAATTAATGGTTAAAATGATATTCATCTCTAGCACATAAAAATGTTTGACCTTCTTGAATCTTTTGCACGGCTTCAATTCATAAAATTATCTCATTTCTTAAATAACTAATTTTGATTGTTTCAAATCAAGGACAGAAAAAGTCTGGCATGCTTAGGAGAACTTAATCAAAGTAGCTGAGTCTCACGTTTCCTCATGTTATTTTCTTCAAAACTCTATTTAAATGAAACAGGGTGCAGGTGACAAAAATCACCTGCATAGTATTGTGAGGGATGGACCCTAGCTAGTTTGTTTAAGGGAAATGGCCTCGTCCCGAGTTTCGGGGCATATTGAGGCTCAAATGGAATGCCTTCATGACCAAGTCCACACCCGTTTTGAATCTGGTGGGTCTAAAGATAATTTAATAATTTTGTTGAATTTAATAAAATATTAGGTATTGAACCGCGCTGTGCGCGGGGTGATGGATTTAACGAAATGTATTTCTATATAATTAATTGAAAATACAACTGGGGTCTTCGGTAGTTTTGAACTCAGGTTGGGTTGGGAAAAACATCTCCATCTTTATACTATAAATTCTGGAAAACTTCCTTGAAAACGACATTCATGGTTGAATTTTGGGGTATGCCATCCTTGTCGACAATAAGAATTTTTAAACCCTTCCTCGACGTCACACTAGACACAGCAACATATAACTGTCCATGTGAGAATACTGGGCGGGGCAGATACAAACCAACTCTTACTAGAGTTTGTCCCTGGCTTTTGTTGATGGTCATTGCAAATGCAACTTTAAGCGGAAACTGCCTACGCCTCATTTTGAAAGGAAGCTTAGTATCAGAGGGTGTTATCAGCATCTGATGTAAAAACACTTTTTCTCCCACAATATGATTTGCCAGTTGGGTTATCTGCAACCTAGTTCCATTGCACAACCCATTTGTAGGATCAAGATTCCTTATAAGTATAACAGGTGTTATTATTTATATGAAACATTAAATATCATGCTTATGACAATCAACATATTATAATTTTAATGGGAATCATTGAATTTAGAATCAAAATATTTAACACATGTAAAATAATTCGTGTAAATATTCTGGCAGCATCATCAAATATTTAATACTATTGTCAACTATAGAAACGATTATAGTCAAATATTTCATGTAAATATTTTGGCAGCCTGTGTCGAGTACAGAATATTATAGATTCGGAAATATTTCATGATTATATTTTTGCAGCATGTGTCGAATATAGGATTACAAACTGGAGTTTTTGATGATGCTGCCTGGATCAAAAACTTCACCCAGTTGCTAACACAGTTAAGAGCGGTATCACCAATACAAAACCCAGCATCATCAACTACAACAGCATTCCCAGAAACATACCTTTACTTGCACCCAGTTGTTACACAGCTTTAACACATGTTAATTATTCACAGCGCGTAGGATTGAATCGGAAAACCTCTGAAAGGATTGGATTGGATTGAATTCATAGAAACGAACGCGAGTTAGGGTTGAAATCGAAACAAAATTAACAATTAACATACCCAAAGCATTCCCAGAAATGGATCATATTGAATCAGAGATGAAATCGGCATAGTGTCGCTGGCAATAGAATCGGCATAGTGTCGCGAGTTAGGGTTGAAATCAAAACGCTCGTTAGGTTGTTTTTTTGGATTGAAATTAAAAGTTTTTACAGTTCAGTTCTTCATGTTTTAAAAATATTATTATTTAAAAAAGCCAGCCAATCAGAAAAAAGGGAAAAAGAATTCAAAATTCTAAAAAAATGACACGTAGGCCAAATTGCTCACACGACGACACGTGTCCAATCAGACATCCCTTTTAATATATATATGATTCTTTGAACCAAAATTTGTTGGAATGCTAAATCCAAGGATAATTTCATCTAAAAAGACACGGTATACCGTCATAATCTTCGTGTTAGCAAAGCTCTTTATTTAAATATATAAAAGGGAAAGATCAAGGAGAACGATTATTTTTTCATGAGATGTGATACAATATTTCAACCGTTGATTACTAATAATACAACAAATGAGATTTAAACTAAAAATAATTGTCAATTCCGATCGTCCGTGTATTTCTCAAATTCAACCACCCAATTTAATTTTACTAAAAATTAATTTAATCCCAACCATCTGAATAATCAAGGCAACATGCATCCCCTCTCACAAATATATAATGTCTCTCCCGATCTTTACTCTGTAGACTTAAAAGTTAATTCAAAAAATACGTATCAAATCAATTCAAGATTCATTGAGTGAGCATCATAATAATGAGTCAAACTTATTCATTTCAACATGAGTGGATTAACGCGTTGAACAAATCTCAGTTAGTATGTATCAATTTCGAAAAACATGCAGACAAGACAACAACAATGTATAAAAACTATTTATTCAATTTTAGTATTGCGAGGAATCAGGGAACTCACTTATTGTTCGGTTGAAATGGACAACAAAACATTATTAATTAGTAAGGATTGAAATGGAGAGGAACATTAAAAATATGATAGACGGAAGGACAAGATCATGATCCTTAAATCCTTTAAAATTAATGGTTGTGATTAGTTTGAACTTTAATTTAATTTAGAGATTTATATGCACAAAACATATGGCGGTTATGTGTGACGGTTATTAATCTAAACCGTCATATTGATAAGAATCAACGGTATTGATCATGTCTAATTATCTCGCATAATATATATTGTCTCAGTTGAACTTTATCCTAATTAGTGATAAGCACGAATCAAACTAATTACAGGATCAAACTGATTGCATTGCGTAATAGTGTTGTATGCATGAAACTAATTACAGGATCATGTCAAATCCACGCCATTCAGTGGCCGATTGTGAAAGTTTATAAATACTTCCAAAAAACTTATCATGTTGTCACACACAAGTGTTTATTTTTAGGATTTATTGCGAATTTAAAAAAGTATTCATACGTCAACTATGCCATGAACCTGAGTAATTACATGATCTAATAAATGTTCAAACGTTCCATGTTTTCATATGCGACATTAATTGTTGAAACTCAAACATTGTTGTAGTTGCGGTCCACATCCATCATTAACAGTTTAGAAAAAGAAACGAAAATTTGACAGAATGGGTAGAGCGGATTTGAGTCTGGTGCAACCCAGCTATTTACTGCAAGCATCAAAACTGCATCACTTTAAAATTAGGGTTAATTACAGATGACCACCCGCATAATATGCCATATTCCATGCCACCACCCTTATATTGTAATATTACATTCGACCACCTTTATAACTAAAAACTTTCCAAAGAACCACCTCAGTTAACGGCAGTTAACGGAGAGGGTGGTTAAATGGAAACAAAATTGATTATAAAGGTCGCGAAGTGGAAACATATTTATTATAGAGGTGGTTTATTGTAATAAAAATACTATTATTATATTAAAAAATTAATATATTTAACGGTAACGGTGACAGTACAGTGCGTGGGTGGTTGATTGGAAATTTTATACTTATAAGAGTGGTGGAATGTATTATTACAATATAGGGGTGGTTTGGTGGAATATAGCATATTATACGGGTGGTTATCCGTAATTAACCCTTAAAATTATTCATTATAACCCTACGTAGTTTCGATGAACCTTTGCGTGAATGTAGTTTTGGATCGTTACAAATTGCTGTTACAACACTGAATTTGAATCCAAGTAGTAGCTTATTAGTCACTCTCTTAATATTCTATTAAGAGAACTCGAGTTTGCATCGCTGTGAATGCATCTTCGTCTTGAGTATTGATACATTCAATCGTCAATGATTTTAAAAAAGATACGGAAATTTGTTTATTGGAAAAGAGTAAAATTTTAATAGGGTCATTATTAAGTCATCAAATAATTTTATATAGTAATTCTACAAAATTGATGAAGTCAACTGAAACTCATTCCACTAAATGCATCGGCCTGACACCAATATTTTTTAATGAAGATCTTTCATCCAAGTTGTCATACCATTCTAAAACATATTAACAAACACAAATATAAGTATTTTTATTTAAATTTGAAAAAATCGATTATTACAGGTAAAAAATATTACAAAAATAACAAAAAATCACCCAATAGAATCACCAAATTTGTTTACGTACAGTTTCAGTTAACAAAATCCACACGAATTTCACGTTTGTCCTCAAATCCACAGTTGCCATCATTGTCAAATGAAACTTATATAAGACAAATTATTCCTTAACATATTCAATCAACACATTCCAATTCCATTTCTTTCTTTCTCAACTCAAGCATGGGTGAAATTTGTGTCCCAAAACTTGTTTGGCCTGAACCCATAACAAGGGTGCAATCACTTTCTGAAAGTGGTACACCCAAAATCCCAACTCGGTACGTCAAACCGCCCGAGCAAAGACCGTCTTTGGTCTCCGAAGCCGACCCTAATGTCAATATACCTATAATAGACTTGAATGATCCTGACAAGGCCAAGATTATGAGCCAAGTTTCCAAAGCTTGTAAGGAGTGGGGATTTTTTCCAGGTTTTGAACCATGGAGTTAGGCCAGAGTTGATGGACCGGATGCGGAAGATTTGGCGGGAGTTCTTTAGCTTGCCGTTGGAGATCAAGCAGAAATATTCCAATGATCCGGTTACTTATGAAGGATATGGAAGTAGGTTGGGGTTCAGAAAGAAGCTGTTTTAGATTGGAGTGATTACTATTTTCTTCATTTCCGTCCGGTTTCGTCGAAGAATCCGGACAAGTGGCCGGTTCTGCCTCCTTCATGCCGGTAAGTAGTCCACCACCATTGTGTTTCTTTTATGTTTTCTATGCTGTGAAGCCCTACCAAAGTCAACATGTCAGTTAATTGAAGTAGACAACCTAAATTAAATGTACTTATCAATTAACATGTTGTTTCCGCGCAAACTTAGCTTCATCAACGTGCAACAATAAACTTCTTTTTACATTAATTTTCAGGGATGTCATCGAAGAATATACATCAGAGGCAAACAAGGTATTTGAAAAGTTGATGAGGATTTTGTCAGTAAGTATTGGCTTGGAAGAGAACAGGCTATTTGACGCAATCGGAGGGGAGAACGGCTATGGGGCATCGCTAAGAGCAAACCTTTATCCTAAGTGTCCGGAGCCTGACTTGACTCTAGGACTTTCACCACACTCGGATCCCGGAGCATTGACTCTATTATTTCCTGATCACCATGTAGCAGGGCTCCAAGTCCGCAAAGATGGAAAATGGGTCACTGTGAAACCGTATCCGCATGCCTTTGTAGTTAATATCGCGGACCAGATCCAGGTACTTCTTGGAATCGAATCGAGTTTTTGGTCATTTTCCGGCTGATGAACTCGAAAACTTATTTATTCTTACTGTGACAGGTTCTGAGCAATGCAATATACAAAAGTGTGGAGCACAGGGTAATTGCAAATGCAGCTGAGGAACGTGTGTCATTGGCCTTGTTCTACAATCCGAAAAGCGACATACCGATAAAACCACTAGAAGAGCTATTGAGCGAGGAGTCACCTGCAATGTACCCTTCGATGACGTTCGATGAATACAGGGTTTACATTAGGACTAAAGGTTTGCATGGAAAAACACAAGTGGAGTCTCTTAAATGCACTAAATAAGGAATATGGGAAAAACACTTGCATAAGCACAAGTGGAATCTCTTAAATTTCTTTATTCGAATAATGATATTAATCTAAGAAAATAAACAATTATTATTTCAATATTTCGTGTCAATGAACTTGCTCCTCAATATTATTTATCTATGTCATTTTGATAAAAATAGAGTTTTATTTAGTGAAAAACACAGAAAATGAAAACATTATTCATATCAGAATGCTCACTTAGTTTTATAGGCTTCAGAATATTATCAGATTCATCTGCATATCAAACCAAAAATAAGTGAGCATTCTGTAAATCTTAGGGTTAATTGCAGTAAACCACCATTATAATATGGTGTTTTGCAGTAAACCACCATTATAATTTTTTTTTGCAAAACGAGTATATTATAACATCGCCGTTAACAGAAAAGCACCAATTTTACTGTTCCGTTAAAAATCGTCGTTAAATCGAATTTTTTATTATTAATTTAATCTAATTTTAGGGTTAATTGCAGTAAACCACCATTATAATATGGTGTTTTGCAGTAAACCACCATTATAATTCTTTTTGCAAAACGAGTATATTATAACATCGCCGTTAACAGAAAACCACCAATTTTGTAGTAAATCACCATTATAATACGGCTGATCCTTTCATGAGACGAGAAAATAAATATAACTAAATTTGCAGTAACAAAAAATAGTCTGATAGTTCGGATAAAGTTTAAGAGAAACAAAAAATTTAGATGAGACAGAATGACTCAATATTAACTATTGGATTAGATTAATTTGCGGTAAAAATTAAAGTTGGTTTTTATATAATGGGCGGTTGAATTTGCAAAAAACCCTAGCGGTTGAGATTGATGGTTATTTTTTTGAATCAAATCTCATCCGTCCTTCTTAAACCTTACTTCTGATAGTCCATTGAAATGTTATTTGGATTCATTTCTCTTTTATTCTTTAATCTTTACACAATAGTTTAATTTTTTTGGTCTCTTACTTTTACGTAAATTCTTTAATCTTTACACGATTTTTAACGGAACAGTAAAATTGTTGTTTTTTGTTAACGACGATGTTATAATATACTCGTTTTGCAAAAAAAATTTATAATGGTGGTTTACTTCAAAACACCATATTATAATGGTGGTTTACTGCAATTAACCCTAAAATTAGATTAAATTAATAATAAAAAATTTGATTTATCGACGATTTTTAACGGAACAGTAAAATTGGTGGTTTTCTGTTAACGGCGATGTTATAATATACTCGTTTTGCAAAAAAAAACTATAATGGTGGTTTACTGCAAAACACCATATTATAATGGTGGTTTACTGCAATTAACCCTAAATCTTATATCAGCAATTGACATGACAATTTTCGAGGAAACGTGTTAGTTATGTTTAAATAGTTTTGAGTGAATGTAAATATTAAAAAGTAAATATGTGACATGGACATTTGTTAAATCACTTCGAGAAATGCGTCTGTAGTGAAAAATGATCAATAGTTTATTATTTCAAAATTTTACTTTGTTCTGATTTTGTATTAATTAATTGCAGAAAACGAGCTCAGAATATGATGGATTTCACGTCACCATCCTTTTAATGTGATATAATGATATTCTATTCATCGGCCTTAATAACAACTTCAATTCCAATTAATCACATCTCTGTTATCAGAGACAGAGATGGTGCATTGGTGAAGTGCAAAATCATTTAATTAAAATAGTGTTGTTTTTTAATAAAATATTATTATATTAAAAAGTGATTATATTTAACGAAATATTGACGGAAGAATACGGGATATGTTTTGGTAAGGTAAGTAGTTATAAAGGTAATTGAATGAAATATCGCATTATAAGAGTGATGACGTGAAATACTTTAATTATGAAGTGATATTTTTATAATTAATCATTTTATATATATTTCACTTTATTATTGACGGTAAATTATGAATTAGACGATTTAGATTCAATTTTACTTTATCACTGAAAATTATTTTTCAACTATATTTGAATATTTTGTTGATTTTATTTTTATTTATTTCGATGTCAAAGCAAGAGAGCGTATTTTTTCAAATTATAGTTGAAGATATTCTAATAGGTGTTGGTTAAGTCAAAACTCCAATAACTCCCACTCCTGAATTAGTCAACTCCAATAACTGAGAACGTGTTTTTCCAAATTATAGTTGAATATCGGGCATATTCTGGATCATGTTGCGGTAAGTAGAACAATCCTGAATCAGTCACTTCCCAGCTTTCCCCGTAAATCAAAATGATACTCCAATTCACAAGCATTTCATAAAGTTTTCATTTGCTAGCTTCTGAATGTGAAATGTACATGTTATCACTCTTTCTGAAGATCATTCATTTGATGTGCTATCAAGCCACAATGGAAAACACGGCCAACTCCTCTCACCTAGGATATGCTTGCAGCTTACTCAAGATCTCGGTCTCCATGTCTGCTGAACTTTGTTTTGTGATGGTTGGGGAGGATGACGAGAGCTAGTAGAAGGGCTCCCATTAGGCATGGGATTGGGGTGCCGATGTGGTCTTGGAGCGGCAAAGGGATGCCCATTAGCCCTAGGATGGGGGTGCCGATGAGGTCTTGGAGCAGCAGAGGGCTGCCCATTAGCCCTAGGATGAGGGTGCCGATGAGAGCTTGGACCAGCAGCAGGACGCCCAATTATAGGATTGTGGTACCCATGTTGATTCTGAGTGTGAGGCAAGTACTGCTGTCCAGGAGATGGGTATATTTGTTGGAACTGTGTATGGGGAGGAGGGGCTCCATAGGACTGTTGTTGAGACCCTCTGTAAGTTTGTTGAAGAGGAATGAAGTTTCTAGGGAATAGCTCTGGAGGAGCAGGGGCTAGTAATCGGGCAACAGTTGGTGATGCCAGCTTACTAATGATTGCATTTCGGTGGTTAGGAGCTTCAGTTAGTTGATTGTGAGTTTCCTTGAACGCTGCCGAAATTCTGTCAAGGCTTTTAGTACTTACAGTTCTGGCAGGATTTGCCGGCTGCTCAAATGGATCTTCAACCTATGATTTTATAACGGTGAATACTCAACTGAAGGCCATGCTTGCAAAAAGGTAATGTATAAAATCTAGTTCATGAGGAAGAAGGGGTGGAAAACTCACAAACAGTGCATATGTCTTGGGCAACCATATGGTGTTGGAATCAATGTCTTCCCACTGTCCTCTATGAACACTAATGCCTTGATTTAAAGCCATGGAATTAATATCTGCAAACTGCAATTAATAAAACTCTTCTCAGTTGACTATCCATTTACAAATCAGCTTATTAAGGTCAGACTGGAAGATAAAGTCTATGTCTAGTAGTGTGATCCGTGAATACCTTTGCAAGGAAAGAGAGGAAAAGCTCTGACAAAGTGCTTCGATTAACTCTTCTTGACCTGTCCTCCTTTAATCTTGTTATATTTGCGGCACATGTTTCTGCTATACGATTCTGGGCTTCTTCTCGAATGCCTGGAGGAAGCATAGAACATCACATTAGGCATATCTGAGGAACATGAACAAGGATGGGTGGGATAAATAGTGTGTCATGGTGACAAAATCAGGTAAGTGGGCAGCAACTTATAAATAATGTCACATGCCATGCTGCTAAGGACTCTACGTGCGAATTTTGTCGGACAGCTACCTGTAAGATCATCAACTATATTTCCAGGGTATATTTCTTTCAAGGGAGGCAAAATCGCAGGTACGCATGTCTGCATTAGTTGAATGAAACAATGAGGCATGCAGCAAAGAAAACTCAGGAGTATGAAGGAGAATAAACATCTAAGC
Organism: Sedum album; assembly: GCA_006409495.1. Classification (NCBI taxonomy): domain Eukaryota; kingdom Viridiplantae; phylum Streptophyta; class Magnoliopsida; order Saxifragales; family Crassulaceae; genus Sedum; species Sedum album. The sequence continues at coordinate 248,223 of QZGG01000130.1, forward strand.
AATAACAATGCAAGCAAGGGTAAAAGTTTAAAAGTTCTTTATTGTCAGGACTATATTAGATTTTGTTGAAAATCTCAATCATGACCATTTAATTACTTAAAATAAACAAAGCAGAAAATAATGTCAGATAACTTTTGCAAACTGATCATATAAACATCTAAACATTACTGATTCATCAACACAAAAAGTACCTGGAAATGAAAAATAATTAGCAGACATAAGGTGTATGAATTCATGGACCCGTACTGGGGGGTTGTTTATATTCTGTGCTTTAGCCCATGTCTTTACCTGCAAAAATAATCATTTGTTAAATTTCTGTGATAGAGGCAACAAAACATATCATGTCGCAAATATTTTGGAAGTTTCATCCTCCGAGTAGGGCTTAGGGAATGTCTACCGCATGTACAGTCTATGATCAATGAACTGGAAAATTCAACCCAAAAATGTATGCCACGAAAATCGCACCAGAAGAACCATGTCTCTGAAGCGATTGTCTATCCCACTAATCCAGAACAGGAGTCGAGATTTTGCTTGGCCTATCAAATTGCAGACGGAAATATCACAGCTGATAAACTGAGCTGTTTCAAATTTAAGAATCGGCACTCTGGCACTGGAGAGGAATTGCAACTTCCGCCACCCGCCTTAGACCAAATCAGCAGAAAAAAGATGACATTTCAACTTATAAAATATTTCACATAAAATGAGAATAAAATTGACAGGAAAATGGGAATACTCGAAGCTGCTGGCCAATATGCAAAAACAAATAAAAAATTGTGACAAACTCACCTGCTCGTCGCATAGCTTTTTGCACTTCTCTTAGTATACCCTGTTTATGCTTTTTCCCAGCAGATGATACAAAATTACCACTAGGCAACTCTATCGAGATGTCCAAATCACTCCATCTTGAAAACAAGTTCGAAACAAAGGACCCAAATGGCTCTACAGTTGCACCTGCATGTAAAAGAAGCATTTTAAGATACAAGTAATGTTTGAGATAAACATCAACACGTAATTAGACAGCCAGAAGTGGCATAAGCTTAATAAACTCTTGAACCCAGGAGGCCAGGATATATAAACATTAAAGGAAGGCAGATATTGGATCCAACTAATGCCGCAGCATTAGAAATCATGATGCATTCAACGCTGTAACATTCAAATTCATGTTTCAACTCAGAGAACTCTATATTGCCCCAAGTCTACAAGACTACAACTTAGTGGGCAAATGATGCATCTGTAAGACTTCAAAATGATAAAGTTTTGGAACAAAAATTAGCAATTAGCACATACAAAAAATATGATCTTTCGTATCAGTGTATAGATAAAAATAAATAAAGTGGCAATAAAAGTTGTAAAATTAGATAACAGCGTTGAAGAGCGGATTAAGAGTTCAGAAAAGAAGCAAGTTGAAAATGATGTACAGCTCTATAGTTCATGGTGCATCAGGAAGTTCTGTTGTCGCATCATTTACCTCTTATATTTTCCACAGAATCAACAATAGACTGAAGCTGCTGAATGATTTGTGAACGCAAAACCCAGTCATCTCTCGATGGTGTGATAACAACAAGAATCTCATTTATTGTAGACTCCAAAGCATTGTGAATGCTCATCTTAGTATTCTTCCGCTTAAACTAAATCTATGAAATACATACATAAAATTAGAGACAGGAGGGGTCCGGTTTATGAAACACAAGAAAAATATAAAAGAGGTTCAGTCTGAATGCCATTTTTACACAGCTATAGTCATTTTATGTATAGCCAAAATCTTCATAAAATGGTTTTAGAGGAGTGCAATATCAAAATCACTATACAAAATTGGGCATAATTTGGTTCAGCCTTTACACATACCATTTCATATTTAACAACAATCACAGAATCAATACTGCAACATTCTTTTATTAGTTACCTTCAATAAATTAAGTGAACAAGACTAAATCATGACAACAGCCATACTACCAAACCACCTGATAAAATGTGCCCAACACATCAAACCCACACAAACATTTCATCAAACACCTGACAGGCACAACAAAAAAAACCCACCCGCATCGACCCATTTCATGCCCATAACCATACAGTCCACTCCTTCCACTAGGGTTTGAATTTCTAAAACAGAAACAAACAATCGCACTAACCTCAATTCAGAGATCAATTATACAATTAACGACTCCTCCCACAGCTCCGATTCCACAACAATCCACAAAACCAATTTCAAATTAAATCGAAATTTCTCGTCTTTGAGTTGATCATCGGAGCAGTGAGGGCCGAAATGGGTCAACTTTATTGAGTAAACGAGTTGCTCCGATTCACATTCTTCTTTCTTTATTTGTAGCATCCAGTAGAAAATAGGCTATTTGTAAGTCCAATAAACAGGTTTATAGTACTGTTATTTAATTTTGAGTGTATAATAAAAAATTATTTAATAGTAATGAAAAGGTTTAGGGTTTTTAACGAAAACCAACCTAATAATATGTGTTTTTAAGAGAACCATCCGTTTAATAAAAAAATTCGCAAATCACCCTTATTTTTTTTCCGTCAATTTTGAACCAGAAAACTTTATTAGCTTTGTAATATTTTCATGCACATAAAAGCAATTCATCAAATACAAGGCATCAATTGTAGAACCGCCTTAATTAGGGAGCGCTCATGTACATAACTATCGCTAAATTACATTTGTCAGGCCACATCTGCTCTTATCCACTAATTTATCAGTCATGTGATATGTGACTACTTTTTTGGGTTAGTGGACGACACTAAATGTAATTGGGTTAGTGGCTGCCACGTGTCATTCGATTGATAAATTAGTGGATGAGATGAATTCTTGAGATGTTATCTTACAAATGTAAATTAAAAATGTGAAAGTACTTGAGCGCTCACCGCCTTAATCAAATACTTCTTTTCTGGCATCAAACAACTTGTTGTGCAAACTTTAGATTATTCAACCAATTTTCTCCACTAATATTCTGAAAATGATTTTTTGCTGAAACCACCCGCCCAATACTAAAATTTTAATAAAACCACTCCTTCAAAAAAATTTGAGATAACTACCCATCAATTCCAAATCTTTAAATCTTGACATCCCAACGCCGGTTCCGGCGTCTTTTGCTGGAAAACTGGCTATTGACCCGGTTGACCATGCTTTAAATAGAATTTTTTCATTAATATACTTATCCAATAATACCATTAATCTTAATATGATTTGATTCTTGTTCAATTGTGCTTGAATTATCCAAAAATCATAATACAAACTTGAATTATCCAAAAATCAAGATGGCACATTGATATGGTAATCAAAGGTGAGCAGATGTTCAGATCGACTATTTTTTATGGGCATCCTGTAGGGAATAGGAGAAAGCAAAGCTAGAATTTGTTGAAAGCGTTGAAAGGGAGTCAAGAAGAAGCATGGATTGTGTTGGGCGATTTTTACGAAACTTTGTATGAGTATGAAGCCACGGGAGGGAGACCAAGGGATGTTGGGAGAATGAGAGCTTTTAGAGGAACGTTGCATGAATGTGGGTTAGCGGATGTAGGATTTACTGGTTCACCGTTCACTTTCTCAAATCGGTGCAAGGGTTGTAGGGAAGTGCGTGCAAGATTGGATAGGGTGGTAGTATCGAATAATTGGATGGAGACATTCCCTAAAGCAGCAGTGCATCACGGCTCAGCATACAGATCAGATCACAATCCTCTGATAGTGTATTTGTATGGGAAAATAGTGGGTGCATGATAGAGCACAGTTGTACGCTACTTTAAGTCCTTTACATTGCTTATATTCTAACATATTTCAGTATAAGATTACGCTTTTGGTGTAGTTTTGTATCTCTGGTTCAAAAGAAGAGTTAGAATAAAAACGCAACAAGAAGGCTGAATCTCGAGCAAAAAGACAACAACTTGACAACAAAGGACAAAAGACCACTGGCGCGCGAGTGTGGGTCGCGCAGAGGACAGCAGAACGATGACGTCAGCAAACAGCGAGATATTCGGAATGATGACGTCATCACGCGCGAAGAATATTTCTAAGTTCGGTTTTTGGAGATTACATATTTCCTAAGCTGATTTTTAGAGATAATGAAGATTTCCTACAGATATTCTTGCCTAAATATTCATGGAAACCCTAGGAGGCAAAGACTATAAATACAAAGCTTCATGGAAATCACATGCATGCACGCAGAAGGGACCAGACGGCTCAGAGCAGAATTTCGATTTAACCGTGCGCGCAAGCTGTCACGCGAGCCTGACGACGCACCAAACAGATTTGTCTTGTTATTTTAGTTGTCATATAATTATTCTGGAGATGTATTCACTCAGTATGAGTAGCTAAACTCACTGAACTCGGTTTGGATTTGAATCTATGAATGATATGTTTTGAGGTTTTGTTCTTAAATTGCATGATAAGGTTTAGTATTATTATTCCGAACTCAATTGCATGATAATTAGGTTAGACAATTAAGCAAAGCCTTGCACCGCAGACTTAGTTGTAGAATCTATTATCTATAGTTAAACTATCAGAAGTACGTGACTGTGAATGATAGGAGTGACACTAGAATAGGCAGTAGCTACCTTGACCGGATTCGTTATTGACTAGACTAGGTTGAGTAATAATATCATACGGACTTTGACCAGAATGTATGTGTAGGTTATTAAGCTGTGACAGGACCTTAACCTACGTGAACAGTACATCGTGTATCTTTAGTGACCGAGGATAAACATAGAAATTCATAGTGAAGAATATGAACCGAGCTCATCTCTT